>PDND01000021.1:0-207023 GCA_002572855.1 [Emmonsia] crescens
CGAACGAAGAAGGGGGAGAGGGGGCGGGGGGGGGGGGGGGTGGGAGGGAGAAGTTCAAAGGAGGCCACATGCACACAACAGTGAAGGGGTGGGTGAGGGCCCTGAAGATTAGGACTTGAAAGCTGAAGGAGACTAGAGGGATGGAATAGAACTATTCGTCGTATGTGTTGATGTCAAACGGCGAGTGATATGCGGAAATTATTGAGCGTCGAGAAAAGATCGGGAACGGCAGGTTTTGAAAGGACCTCTTTGGCGAAACTGAAGAGAATCGAATCGAATAGAATCGCACAGTTTCCGCTGACTCCGTTTGATAGTACGTTCAACTCTCTGCAAGTTCCCACAACCGGACTCGTCTCCATATCCCCCTTCGCATCCTCCCCCCCCGGAACCACCTTCCTAGAGGAACGGGATTACCACAGGCCAGGAGAAACCCCAGCTAATGTAATGTAAACCAGCAAAGAAGTAGCGGGAAGAATCAAAAAAAAAGGGTATCGCCACGACAAGCTCATAATCTATATCCAAAACCGAAGCGGACACCAATGAACCACTGCCCGGACCCCCCCATTTATACACCCTTGATAACTGTGGTTCGTTCCGAGTTCAGCCGCTCCGCGTTGCGTTCATGACTTTCCTTCTTGCAGTCCTCTAGGCCGCTACAGGCGTGGGATTCAAGCATGCGGTGTTTGCCACAGAAGTGGCCGTTGCAGAAACCACAGTCACCGACGATGCGCTGGGCGAGTTCCTTGCAGTCCTTGAAGTTGCAGCGTGGCTTTCTTGATGGTGCCATTTTTTATATATTCTTATTATGCGGTATAGGAAGTGGTAGTTTTGTGACGGAAGTTGTTCGGTTTACGTTAGGGAAGTGCTGGTTTTTGTTGGTGTGGCGATAGCTTCGTATCCTGCCTACGGTTCCGGGTAGTTCACAGCTTGTTTTTAACAAGCGGTTTCTATTTTTATATTTTTATCGAAGGATGAGATAATGACAGTAATAATGAGGGAAGAAGCTAGACTGGGGTTTTGCGGATTTCGAGATAGCTATTGGGCGATACTTCATTAGCTGGGGTTTCCTATGGCGTGCCATAAATATGAAACAGTTGGCAAGGCAGGGGACTCAAGGGAGCCATATATATGCCCCAGAAGTTGTAAGTTTAGAGGACGGATTAGGAGGACAAACCAGATGGTATAGGAGGAGATATAATGTTTTTAAAAGAGATCGATAGCAGTTTCAACAGCTCGAGGGCACACAGCTGGTTCGGATCGGAAGTTGCGGAGTTGTCAAGATGGTAGCTTTATTATAGTCGTATCTATGAGATAGAGGAGAGGTTAAGGATAGAGCCAACACAACGCAGAATGGAGCAAATGAAACAATGATATAGGAGAGCAAGCAGTAGAAGAAGAGAAAAAGAGAAGTAGAAGAGGTAGAAGACGAAGATGAAGAAGAAGAAACAGAAGTTGATATTAAAACAGGAGGATGATGACTTAAGCAGGAGGCGACCTCAGCCTGTGTGGAGCCGCGGTGAGGTGACTCCTAGAAGTTTCGAGATGTATTGCGTGGCCTTGGTACCACTAAAGTCGCCCCCAGGTACCCGCCCGCCTAGGCACCACCAAGCCGATACCTGGGGGATACATGCAGGCCCATCCCTAGGTACCTAGTTACAAGCTGTTTTTCTGCCTGCTGCAGCCAGACGATGGCCACCTGGAACTTGAAGGGGTCCCGAACCAAAGAAATATACTTCAAACCAAACGGGAGAGAGAACAAAGCGGAAAAAAACTCACTACTGAAAACAATCCGTGTGTGGCAATATGCTGGCTATGGCTTTGGGCTTGGGAGAGGATATGGAGAGAGAGCGGTCAGTCAGAAATATTTCAGTATAGAAGCCAAAAGAGGAAGAAAGAAAAGAAAACACAGGAAGAAAGATGGCGGATGACGAGCTCCGTCAGCTATTTATTTATTTATCCCGGATAAATTAATAAAATATATCTAACTAGACAACTAGACAACTAGACAACTAGACAACTCACTCGCATCACTCACATTCACAGGACAGGTGCGTAGTTAAGTTACATCTTGGCTGCCCCGTTCATCATGGCACAATTCCCACACCGGCCTTCAACTAGTTTTAGTCGCTGTAACTAACTAGCTTCTCCACCAAGTCAGTCAGCAGTTGAAGTCGTCACTGTTACCTTGACCCTTGACCCCGATCTCAACGACGTGGATGGAGCGAGTGAGGCGGGAATAACGCCTTTCTAGCCAATGTCCACCAACCAAGCCTTCCTAGCATATCTAACCACTCCAGATAGAGGGCTCTGACAAAGTCGTGTGCTGATTGCCCAGGTCCAATCTCATCCAGCTGTCGATCACATACATTACATTTATGTATTGTACATGTACATGTACCTGGTTACTTCAACCTGCCTTGTTTGAGCGGTCTTCAAGATGAGACGGAGCGGACTCCTAGTTAGAACTAATACGGAATAAAATTGGGCCCTGGTGCACTCCAAAGATTCCCTCCCCACGAAATGATCGTGAAAGATCTATCGCCAGCATACGGACCGTAAGTGTGCGATAAGGGTCAACAGCCCGTTACCGGGAAGGAAACCCAAGGCTGGATGATGATACAGCCTGCCTTTACTTTTTCTGCTATTTACTATTGAGTTATATCAGGGAGGCAATTCCCTGCTTCCAATTTGCTCCCACTGAAAACGTGACCCTATCATTCAAATGAGGCATGGGATCACATTATCGCCAACCAAAAAAAGCCACCTGTTCAAGGTTTTTTAAAACTCATCATTATAACATGCGCCTTTGCCACCCAGAGAAGAACAAAAGAAGAATATGCATGGGGCTTTAGGTGACGCAGACAGATCTCGTTCGAGGGAGTTGGCTAATTAGGTAATTATACTCGCCTAAATGCTGCTTTTGGTTGTGAAAGCCGAGGTGGTTTTTGGGTTCTATTCCAAGGTTCGGTAGTTAACTATTCCTTTGGAGAGTTTCAGACGAAGCACGCGCAATTTCTTTGAGTGGCCGTTCTGAACATGTATTCATATCTTTTTTGAATGAATTTTGTTGGCACAAGCTTTAGAAATTCGCACCCTGCACTGGTATTCATTCATGTAGCGGATATAAAGCATTTTACCCACTTTTATCAGGATGCAGACAAAATGACCGACTCTCGCTCTTGGCTGATCAGCAAACCAACTAATTTCTTTTATCATTTATGGTTTGAATCCTATGCTCTTTTCTACCTCAAAACATCCGGCAGTAAACAAGTAGCCTTTTGCCTGTTCTACTTCAACGCACGGCTCTTCCTGAACGGTTTCAGGTTGTTGGAAGAAAGTTTCCCTTGCTATTTTTGAAATCAATGGAAATATTATAGCATCGATTGGAAGGAGGATACAACGACGCACTTTGAGGAGGCCAGGAGATGGACGTACCCCTAGAAATCATACGAAATCTCCTCTTATCAAGCGAACCCTGAGCTTCTGGCCTGATACATACCCTCCACTAAGTTGAATGACTGTTAGGAGGACGAGCCTCCCGAGATGATAACAGCTTCTCTCCAGCGGCTGCTCCCGCCTCTGCCTTTAAGTGAGCAGCGGCTATGCGCTGCAATGTCATTTTGAATATGTCCTGGGTTGTTGATGAATAGGAGAAGTCGAACGTACCTAAGCGAACTACCTATGTATTCTTCTATGGGGCAGACTGGTTTTAAATCAAGAATCTGGTAATAGTTAATTATCTAGATAATTAGTTAGGCTGCTATAAGTTTCATGAGAGGACTGAACTTGATTAAGAATTGTTAGTTGATAACTTGATCTCGTCAACTGATTCCCCACCGAGCAGCTTCATTGCAGTTAACAGCTCGCCCCACAGGGACTGCTGCATATATCAAAGGGTGTCACAAGGCCCTGCTCTCATTGAACCGTTAATTTTCCTTGGAGGCAATATTTCATGTTAGTTGGTAGAACACATGAGAGGAAAAAGTAAATTCTCATATGTATGCATAGATACCCAGCGGCGAAAAGACCTGTAGAGATCAGCCTGATGCTTGAATGGGATGGAATAACATCATGCAACAACAACCTGCGTACGCAAACCACACATACGACCTCATGCTCCTCACCAGCCTACAGGATATTTCCCCAATGAGCCCCTGATTTGCGTTAAAAAGGGAGCCAGGTCTGTTTCTCTGAGAAAATAGTATGATTTGGACATGGTATAAAACATCCTGGTCTTGTCAGCTGCCCTGGCAAACGGACAGGTTATTATTCTCAACTCGAGATGTCGGCGATAAATCCTTGTACTAATATTATATAATTGTTCTTCGCAACTTTAGAAGCTAGAATGTGATTGAAATGGATATATGACAGCCGGTGGCTCCGCAGGATTGTTAATTCTAGAGCTAATACGTCATTCATTCGATATCGCTTATCAGATAATTCACCACAGCGGGCTTATATAAGCTCAACGCCGTGGCGGGATCCATAGATGGCAAGGTTATCTCATCACCAGCATCATCATTCTCAATATTTCGGGCGTATGCCGAATTTCGAGAACTCTTATGTCTCCATAGCCAGGCAATAACAAATACTAGCTATGGCGCTTGGCTGGGTGTCCTCACTGCCACTTATTTGCTATCATCTGTTACCACACCTGCGTAGTATCTTCGCCTAAGGGACACTCCCCTCACGATCCTTAGATCCTTATTAGGACCCTTATTAACTCCGCTTCTGAAATGCCCTTGATTCAGGGTAAGAAAAGTGGGAGTGGGAAGGTAGACGGAGAAGGTCACCCAGGATTGGGTGGAGGAAAATATTCCATATTAGGCCATTTCGGGCAGCACCACTCGCATGAGGAGGATGAATCTGAGGACAAAAGCCCAAACAATGTGAATCGACCCCACCTGATGCCGTCCGGGGCGTATAAGAAAAAGAGCTAACAGGCCTCATCATAAATAAGGAAACTCAACAGCGTTCACGAACCCAAGAGTCCCCACGCGATAATCCTTGCAGGGTTTCGGCACCGACTTTATCTGCACCGCAGCTGAGTGTTCCCGCTGATATTCAAGGGGTGTGTGAATCGGCAACCCATCTAGAAGAGATTCAAGATCCTGCTTGCCCCTTGTCTGAAGATGAGTTGAAATACCTCTTTTCCGGAGCACCGCACTTTCTGCTGGAGAAAGGGCACCGCCCACGATGGTATCCTCATGTTATTTTCCCCTGGGACGATAGCACGAGAATTCAAAATCTCGCCGACCGAAAAGCATTGCAGCACCCTTCTTTTACGCTGTCAACACTTCATGCTCATATCCCGGTGTCTCCAGGTGGTGGGGGAATACAAATATATCCAGATGCCTTAACCGGAAAGCACGGCAGCAAACGGCCATCGTTTGACATTGGTGTTTTTGAGGTCCCGAACATGCTGTCATCGAGAGCTAAAGAGGATGGCTGTATTGGATTCCGCAATTTCATGGAACTACCGATTGTGTATGGGTCCAAGGTCTTGCAGCGGCCGTTTCCACTACCCCCGCTAGATAAACACTTGCAGCTCACTCCTGGGCCCCGTGGAAAAAATGATCCATACTGCGATTACCGTTTGAACGTTACCTTTGACCGGTTGAAACTGGTCGCAGAAGGCCCTTCGGCATGGAAACGTATTGGCGTCCGTAACTGCTCCATGGAGGCTATTACGAAGAGACTCCAAACCTTGTCGCGTCTGCAGGACCAAACCATGCTTCTTCGAGGCGAATCCGTAACGCTGCTTGATAAAGAGAATGTTGCGGACCTCCACCGTCAGCTCTTCAGCACGTTTTTATACCCCCCACCAAACATGATACACGCGGAACACCCTGATAGCCTTAGGTTCCAGATTAGCACGTTGATGCAAGTGCTCACTATCAAGGGTGCCTGGGTAGATTTTAGTTTGACGGAGTGGAGGACCCGTGCAGGTCAAATCCTCTGGGAGCTGCCTCCGCATCAAGACGGCGATTTCCTGAATAACGCCCCAGAAAAGAAGGATCCAGACACAGCACTCGAAAGGAAGTGGCTTTTAATACAGATTATTTTATCTGCTGAGGTTTTATTTCGCGCTGATGCTGCCGCGAAAATTGTGACTTGCAGCCAGCCTAAAGACTTGCCTATTGCCCCGCGGGACGTTTACTTAATGAATAGTTTGCGGTCGGATATGTTGGACTGGGGGTTAATCTTCTGCCGTCGCATTTTCGAGAATATTTCCTTCCATTATTGGCCACAAGCAACTCTCGAATTCCCAGGGAAACAGTCTCTGCAAGAGAAACCTAGGAGAACCCGTTCAGTACTCCCAGCCCCGAAAATACAGGAAACGCATAGCTCTGACTCACCCTGGGACTGTACTCTCTTGCCGCGGCAGCCATGGCAACAGCTTGAAGCCCTCCTGCTTTTTGCAGAACTCCTGAAGTGGCCAGATATTGAGAATATGAAACATTTCATGAAAGAGAAGTTGGAATTTGCGTTCTTGCAGCCGTCAAATTTTATGCACATGTTTGCTTCACCGATAAGCACCGCACCTCTACCAGACAACATTAAGCCCCTGGGGAAATGGGAAATGTACCGAAGGAGCCACTCCTCAAAATTAATACAACTCCATGATCGTCGTTCTTCTGCTCGTGATAGTGCCAGCTACCTCGGAGGATGGGTGTCTCGTACGTGGTTGACTGGACTAGTCATGCCTGGCGAAGCCATATGTGACATTTTGATGTCTGCTCTACTGGAGAACGACCACGACGCATTAACAAGGCTTGGTCCCATTGCTAACCTGTACGGAGCATTCGTATATAAAGGTCAAAGTTGGTGGAGCAAAGCGTGCGTTGTTGGACGCATTCTTGCCAGCCTCGATGAATCTACAATCTGTATGGGCTGGATTAGTACGACCGTTATTCCACTTGATGAAGCGGGAACACCCCTGGGCGATGGCTGGCTTGAAATTGAAACAATAAACATCACCAAAAATAACACACAGCCCCGTATAAATCAAGGGACAAAGGTTCTGCTCGATTCGTCACCTCTGGGTGCAGAGGGTGATTTGACATCAACGGCGTTCTCTCTACCGCTTGATGAGGCTAACCCTGGCCCAGACAAGGATACGCAAGTGTTGTATGAGAATACTATTTTGTCCCTACAACACTCCCAAGACCCTTCTATTCTCGCACGCCCTCGCAAGGCCACCGCCTCTCTGACATTTACACTCACACCTGCGCTAGCAGCCCCAACCCAAATAACCTTGAGCATAAACTACAACGTATCGTTCATATCGTCATTCCCTTGCCTCCCACCATACGGCTGCGTCGCAAACTCTAGGATGTCTTCCGGTTCCCAAGCGCGGGACGCCTATCACCACCACCGCCACAGCTCATCTGCCGAAAAGGCAAAAACCGGCGCCCGGTCCCAGAAAAACGGCATCCCCAAGAATGGTAAACCATCTCACCGCGCCCGCCTCCCAGGCCATCCCCTTCATACATCCTCATTTCCGTACAGCTATATCCCAATTCACACATTACCTTCAACTCCATTCCCGCCAATCACAACGTCAACCCCAGACTGTCTGCAACCGGATACTTCTTTGCTCACCGCGAAGTATCTACCGCGCACGACTGGCCGTTGCTTGAAGTCTGAAGGATTGCAACGGAAGCACACCTATATCATCGACGCGCGCGGCAGTGAACATAAAGATCTCTTCGCTCGATCATGGTGTGCAATGGTTGGTGTAAATGCAGTGGTGGGCCGTGTCGGGCGGACGTGTATGGCCTGCTGTATTCGAGAGGCGAGGGCGGCGGATGTTCCTGTCGTCATTCGGGTCGGAGCGACGGGGTGAAGTGGTCGACGCAATGACAATTGTCTTGATATTCGAAAAGTGTACACGGACCATCTTCGTTACTTTTACGTTGGCATTCTCAGTTCACTCGTTTCCTGAGAAAGAGTGAGGGCGTTTCGTCAGCGAGTAAAAATGATAAGAGGCAACAAGGATGAGGTGAGAGTTGGACGGGCTATTGTTTTCTAGGTATGTTGATATTTCTTCTTTTATCCCAACCTGCCTTCTTCTACCTACCTTGATTTTGTATACGGTTTTCTCGCCGAATGCTTTTTGTCTTTTTGGACCCTGTCCGAGTATCGAACTGGTGTTCTTTAACCGCTTTGATCCTATTCACATCTGTATACCGTACACAAGCAACATATGTGTTATAGATCGTATAGTATGCGTGCGTCTATCTGCCCAACTTCTGTAATATGTGAAAAATTAGATTATTTATGAACCCTTATCATAATAGTACAAAGAAACGGAGATAGTATACATATAGAAATGGGAATAGGGGAGAAGTTTGGCGCCACAAACTATTGGAACGCGCGGTAAGAATTACAGGGGGGGGGGCGGCTAACATCATTTTCAACATCCTCCTTGAATAGATATAAAACATTTCAGGACAGCGGCGGGATCTAATAAACTTTTTAGAATGATGAAACCAAGATAATTCCTTTGCTACCTATCCCAACCTGCATTCTCAAGACAATGCGGCCACCACATGAAGGGGCGTTGATGTTCTTGTCTTTCATACAACTTGGCAACTAATAATAGGTTGGATAGATAAGAGGCAAATTCTCTTCTTCAACTTTGCGACGAATTTCTTGGTTTCAACTTGAGCAGCCAGACTTTATAAATAGCTATCACAACAGCCTTTATGGAGTGGCCGTCGAAAGGAGGCGACACATCGATACATGAAGCAAGAAACAAAATGGGTCAAAGAACACAGCCTAGCACAAAGAGCGTAGACTCGAGTGATGGCTGATACTAATGATAGCGATTCAAATAAATGATTGTATCTTTTTTGTTTTCTCATTCATCATGTTCCACTCGAGGCACGAAGCAGTCTCAGCTCAGCAGAACAAAGAATTATAAAGGAAAATTAATCACAATGGATCTCGAGGTGAATAGGATTATCTCCATTACCTTGATTGTTTCAAGTATCTCCTTGAAGAGTTATGATACTCTCTTTATCAAAAACAAAGAGCTCGTATAAACCTATTGCTAACTTTCCCTACTTAACGCCCCAGCGTATTCCCAGTGGAAAAAAAATTATTCGAAAAACATATTAACAAACTACACTGACCAGGGGAAAAAAAGGGAACCTATCGAATTTGTATATACCGTTGATAAAAAACCGCCATCATCAGCATCATTTTACTGCAACTGCCGGCCCGGAAAGAAGCCAGTCAACACAAGCCTCGGAAAACAATGGCATCGGCCCTCCTACAAAAGCCCCCAACATTATACAAACGCGCACCTATAGAATATCTCCCCGCAGAGATCAAAATTGAGATTCTATGTCAGCTACCCGATCTCTTGTCGCTGCGCGACCTTGTCAAGGCATCTCCCGACTTCCATAGCGTCTACCGGTTCGACCGTAGGCGCATTCTAAGCCGTTTACTAGCCCAGACGACGCCGCTACCCATTCTGGTGGAGGTAGCTTCTCTACCGGCCTTGCGCAGGACCGATGATTATGATTCTCTGAAACTGAAGGAAGGAGTGGGGAGCCTGGGCTTCGCGAAGGATTTTCTGAATATATATGATGAGCTGCTTCGCTTTTCTCAGGGACCTGATCCTGACAGTCGTGATACGAAGAAAAATGTTGGTACAGATGTGGATGCTGAAGAAAAAGAGGAAGTAGCAAAACGGAGCATCAACGGTGTGAACTTCACATATTCAAAAGACAATGGGATATCAGCTCAGTTTTCCGCATTGTCGGTAAACGAACTTCTCCTCGTCGTCCGACAGCACTTCATTGTACACTCGATATCACAAGATTTCACTCTATCTTGTCTAAGGCTCAACCCTTTTACGGGAAAAAGGTATCGTGATAACGCTGATGATCCTGGGTGCGGTAACGGTGGTGGCAGCGGCGATGGTATCCTCCCACTCTCTGGAACCGAAACATTCCGCATCCACCGTGCTCTATACCGATTAGAAATGCTAGGACTCATATACACGCTTTGGGAAGTGCGCGATCCGAACTATTACATCACGTTCCTCAAGTCCTTACCGCCATGGGAGATGGAAGAGATCCACTGTGTCAGGAACTACATGTACCAAGTCTACCTCACGAGTAGTTTGGAAATGAACATTCCTTCGAATTACAGCGTAGTCGAGGATCAGGGACGAGCGATGAGTCGTGGACATAGGAATAACGCTAGAAGTCGAAGAAGAGGAAGAGCTGGTGGTATTGGTATTGCGAGAGCAGGCTCGGACGACGGTTTGTTCTCTCGCCATCTAGCCGGCACTGCTAAGCTAACGGGAAGGGGTGTATTTCTAGATGTCGATTTCGATCTCGCTGTCGACGACCAGCGCGAACTCTACTTGAGTCTCGGCCTCGAATTTCTCTGGCGGTGGTTCCACGTATCCGATCAGGATGAATCCCGCCCAGTTACAAAGGCCAACACAAACACAAACGTAAGCAAAAGTCTAATGGGCCTATCGCAACAACGTATGATGAATCCCAAGATCTGCGTAACCGAGGGTAATTCAACAAGCGCTTCGTTTTTCCTAACTCGTGCCCTGAACCCGAGTGCTACGGGATTTTTCCGCCCCATTGTCAAGGCGTCAGAGACGTTTACCTCGGATGCGGATTGGCCAAGGCCGAATTTGGGTTGGGAGTGGCTGCATCATAAGAACTCGAAGTATCTGTGTCAGATGCATAATTGCTATAACAGGAAATGGGGCTACGTGTTTTGGGACCAGAAGAGGTTGACGGAGATGGGTTTGAGAGAGGAGATGAGAAGGGAGTATGCGCCGTTTGTTGATTGATATTTTGATGGGATGAGTTGGCTTGACATAATTTCGTCGACCTATATTTTTTGGCGGCATTGGGTGATACGCGTATGGATCCTTTTTTCTCGCTTTTGTCGATTCGGTATATATATATACGTATGGGCTGGTGTTAATGTATAACGTGTAGTGTGAGTTTCCAGAAAAGTGTTTGTTTCTGGTTCGAATAGTGTCTTTTCTGTACCGCGTTTCCATGATTGAATCTTGCGCAGGGAGCAGGCAATATTAACTGCGATGGCCATTCGTGACCAGTATCATCAGTAGCCATGTATAGAGCATGAGCACACGGACATAGTTCTCGTAGAGGCATGCCGACGGGTTAACCAGGTGAAATAAAATGGCTATTTTGCTTTGTCGAAAATGTTGCCTGGTGCAAGACTACAGGAGTTATGTCTCGGGGATCTGCTAACGAGGTGTAACAAGCCGGGAGAGGTGGGTGTGAGGACGAATAGTTATCTAGTTCATACCTTCGGCAAGCGATCCGAAACTTTGTGATATTTTATGAGGGGTTAATTGTATGTGGGGGTCGTGCGAAATGCGAAATGCGAAATGTGAAATGCACAGCATATCACATCCCCACAAGATATTAATATCATTTATCTTACCTATCCCAGCCAGCTACACCTCCAATTCCTCTGACAGCCTCAGCTCCGCAATCTTCTCCCTAAGCTCCTCCCACATATCCACTCTTTCGCTCTCTCTTCCCCTACCTCTTTCCGCAAAAGTCCGATCTAGTAACTCCTTCGCCCCATACCAAAACCCCTGGGCCCCTTCTCCTTCATGTTGATGCCAGTCCGGGATTCCCAGCAGGGTTCGACAACCCTCACAGAGGCCGAAAATCCTAGCCCATTCAGCCGCACTAGCACGCAGTGGTTTTAATTCGCGACATCGCCGACAATAGACTGCTTCCCCCCATGAGAACGACAGTGTAATTCCGGGCTCCCATTTATGGAGGCGCAGGGCACAATTGGCACAGAAGCGTTTGGAGGCATCTGCATGTCCCTTTCCACGGCGTCGGGTCATTTGTGTGCTGGAGAAGGAGTGTATGGGGAGATGGCGGAGACAGCTGTAGCATGTTAAGCATTGTGGGGAAGGTGATTCGATATCGTCATCAATGTCGGTAGACGGAGATGTTGATGACGCGTTGGTTGCGGATACGGCAACTTCTTCCATCTCTGCGCGCACCAGATCAGCCACATAGTCACGTCTGATGCGGGCGACCTCTGCGTCCGAGGGTAGGTTACGGAAATAACTGTTTGTAGCGCGTAACATTTGTAGATCGCGGAAGTTGAGCCAGGACATGAGCTGTAGATGTAATTCGCTTGGGAGGTCGAGGAGGGAGGAGAGACCGCTGCCTTTGAGCTCCTGATGTCTGGGTTTCTGCTGCGACTGGGCCTGGGCCTGACCTTGGCCAATGCCGGACTTGTTGACCGGTAGAGCTGGCTTAGAGGGTAAAGTACTGTGACGGTGCATATCGCCTCAAACTGATAGCTAATGTCTCCTCTTTTCGAAGAATATGATGGGTGGTAGCATCGCTTTGTCCATCTGGCTTTGTTCAAGTATCGTGTCTGGCACCTCCATCACAGAGATAGGGCGCGCGTACCTAACGTGACAGCACCAGTGCCCTCGTGGATATGCCTCAGCTGGTAAGAGCATAATCGTTTCAATCATTTCAGTACCACCGTATAATTCACCATGGTTTAGAAGGCGGCGTGCCTCAGATCCAAGAGAGCAATGACTACATAGGCAGTTCTAAGCTCATACTTGAATTCGTCCAGTATAACAATCCCATTTTACACTTGTAGCTCTAAAAAAGTGGTAAGCAAGGATGGGCTCACTCTATATAGTAATGATGTCTGAAACAATGAGACGTTGAGGCTCTCCGGCAAAATGTTTTTGAATTGCCGAATGCCCCCAAACCTTATTTTGTTGGCGCCCACGTGGTTAGCTAATCTAAACCCTAACCACTTAGTTAATGACATCGGGTAGCGCCAGTGGCAGTTGGTCGTTTCTCACATCCCGGCACAAACTGATAGAATTTCTCCGAGTGAAGCCCTAGAGGCCTTATACACTGCAAGTTGTGTTTCTCGCAAAACTCTACCAGAAAATAAGTCTTGCAGCTCCCAACCTAAGTTCAGTCACTTGCTAGAAGAAATACGCCAGGGGTTAAAGTCGAAATAGATTTCAGAGCCTTGGGATGCAACGGCAATTTTCCGGCGAGTCCGCCGGGATGTATTACCATCAAGACATTAGGGTCATCATGTAATGGGAATAGAGCATGTTGAATTCACAATTGGCACAATAACTGTCCGTTGTATCACCACCACGGAGACTATTAGCCTACGCATCAATCACGAAAATATCGAATTGGCTACACTACGACATGAACGACAGTACGTGCTACATGCTTCGGAGGGCATAAAATGCCATTGCAATTCCTCCTCGCTATTTATGCGTGTATGTTCAGCCGTGTTGTTGCGCTCAGCGACATGCTATGTTTTCTGTCTCCGTGAGCTTGACACATGTTCGACCAGCATCTGTCAAATGCGCGATCCACCTCCGTTAGGGACTCCTCGCCCTCACGGGCCGTGATTGTCGTTGGTTGATTTGGCGCCAGAGATAAAGGGTCTATATGCAACCTTCTTTCAAGCGCATATCTGTACTCTTGATTTATCCCCAATCCCCCCAGATGGGGTAGAATTAAGGAAAATCGACTTGTTAGTATTTATTGGGAGGTGCAAACCGGAAGAAGGAAAAGAGAATAGGCATCTAGGTGTTTCTAACGACGTTTTTGCCCAGTTCCTGTTCTATAAAGAACTAGGCGCTAGGTGGGCATCAAAATAAGATTTCTGGAAACCCCCTCCTCCATTTTTGGTAATCGTGTTGCTATTTGCGGCCTTCTTATTAGTTTTGCGGGATTAAATGTACCGTGCTGCGTACAGTACATTTACATGTTCTATGTAGAAACGCTTTTAGAGAAAACCTTTAGGGAGCCGCATGGGAACAATATGGTTAAAGCCTGTTGTTAGTTAAAACCGCATCCGGTCATAGGAAGAGGCTTGTGTGTACATGAACTCGGATTGAGAATCAATTATTCAGAATCAGTTTGCGACGTAACTATCATTGTAATGTTTGTCTTTTATTCTTTTCTTTTCTTTCGCTTCTCAAACTATTAAAAGTAACCATAGAACAAATAGCAACAACTCTTCTCGAAAATAGCATTGAATATGACACGAAAAAAAAATAGCCCATGGAATTTCGCCTTGTACGTGAACAGCTGCCGGTACATTGGTCCTCAGATTAACTTTCTCGAAAAAGCTTTCTCCCAATTGGATTCTAAAACCTGGTTCTCATCTTTTTACTCCAAGCGCTACGGATATAGGAATATCCAATCATCTAGAGAGCCTTTGGCGTTAATTAATCGATGTCTTTTCCGCTTCGTCTAGCTCCCTATCCGATATTTAATACCAGCCCTTTGCGGTCACGCCGTCATGGTTGGCTTGCTGTAATCAACAAGTACGGTTAACTTGTTCTTCGATGGATGTATGTGTTCTGTACGGATGTATGTATTGTCCATTCAAACCCGCACATATATGAGCTCCTCTTCGGAAGGCGGTGAATAATAACCCAACATCCTTCAGCTTATCGATATCAAAAATAAGAAAAGCCCGGGTCATCGGGATTGGTAAATAAAAAATATAAAAAAACAGGCCAGCCTTATCAACACCACTTTGCCACTAAGGCTTTGCCAAGAGAAGTAACATGTTCAAAATCGCCTGCACGGATGCACCAATCTGTTCCCCAGACAGGGATTGGCAAGCCAAGTGGAAGGAGCACAGAAATGACGTGCTCCTTACTGGATCTGGGAGCTGAGGTTCATGGGCGGAGACGCCACCAAATATTGGTGGGAAACGAGTATTTTCTTTTTCCTCCGCTTTTTTTTAACACCTTTTCTGTGATATATATATAGTTACATACCGTTTCACTTACAGCGTATATATATTCCCCTCTCATTGCCAACCATTCTTAAGAACGTGATGCGATTAGGATGGAGGAGAGTTGAAGGAATAATGAGGCAGTTTTATCAGCGAAGTGCGTGCGAGTTCCGCCCACAGACAGAGAGCGTAAGTTACGCCTGGCATTCTGGAAAGCAGATTAACGCAGAAGTTGGTGTGTAGGAAGTAGATGTAATAATGACAAGTTTAAAGGTATCTTCGACAATCGAAATTGCATATCCCTTAAGTAATGTTTCATGTACTGTCGGGAACATAATAAATTCAGTCTGGTATCAAAAATATCAACCCCTAGAGCAGTGGTAGGGGGGACCGTTGTTGGCTTTTAACATAAATCGCGAACTGGTTATACATACCTACTAGGTAGTGGGTATGACGATCCACTTACCTCTGCTTCCTTGTAATGCACAGATACCTTGTTTTTATATTTTTATAGTATATTTTTTTGCTCATTGAAGAGTCGGACAACAGGGCTCAGACCACCGATTGTAACAGATGAAACAGCACCAAATGGATGTGTTGGATAGTTTGGCGGTGAATGCGGCGTCGATGGTTGGAGACATGATATCATCAGACCCAAATATGTTACTAAGGTCAAAAGAATTCGATTGAGAAGAGTAAGCGTTTCGAGATAGATATTAAGATACCTGAGATATATCTGAGAAATATAGAGTATGTTGGTGTTAAGATGTTAAAACGACGAGATTGAGGAAGAAGCGATCGGACTCCTATATTACCCGAAGCCCGTATTTGTTGATACAGTACGACGCACAGCATATTTGTGTAATATATACTCCGTAGATGATATATCATGGATATAACTACTCCGTATATAATAATATATTGTGAAGTTCCAACTGGAGTCTTTGCATGCTATTTTTATATTGTTAATCTGCTTCCTGAGATGGTTTGGTGAAATGTTCAACTGATATAGGCCTAATAACTGAGCGCAATATCCATTATACGAAAGATAAGGACAGCATCAAGAAGACATATTTAAGGCAGCTCTTGCTTAACCTTAGAATATATATGTGTATATATATATATACGGTAACTCCGCTCAGAATGAACCCCTAATACGGAGCAGGTAAATACTGTAAATATCTGTAATAATACCATACCGGACAATGGGCCAGCGGGATCTTCTTCCTCATCCTCGACCATCTTCAACCTCATTTCATCATCCTAACCACCGCCAAACCTCTCCCCGTCCACCATCGGCCAGAGAGTGGGCTCGACAACTTGGGATGGAGCAGCAGTGATCATCCTCGCAAGCAACAATTAGTAGCGTCTTGTTTGGTTGATCTCGATCACAAGCCTAAATATATCGCAGAAGCTTTTGCTACAGCTGGCAGAGTAGTCCGGCGCAGCGAAGCCCACACCGGCTCCATAGCTCCGTTTGGTGGCTCTGACTGTCCTGTACATACAGCCAAGACCCCCCCAAAAAAAGAAAAAATATATAGCGGGAGAGCCAGATTAGGAAGACCGCCGTTTTTTGACGTCTTTCGTCTCTTCTTCTTTCTCCCCATCAGCATCATTAACATCATCGCCATTGTCCTCGCCAAACCTAGGTACGTCGTCGCTGTGAGTTTCACCCTCCCGGCCCTCACTGACGACACGCAACCGAACCACTGCAAGGGAAGGGCGGGCGTTCGGCCATGTCGTTGACGTCCAAACAGGAACGAAAGCGTGGGGTCCATGCAGCGGCTTATCTGGCTGCTTACTCGTCCATATCCGATCCGTCAACTACCACCACTTCAACGCCAACTGAAACCACCACTGCTGCTGCTGCTGCTGCTGCTGCTGCTTCGACTACTTACCTCGACCCCCGGGATCTCACCACCGCCTCGTCTGCCGCTTCGTTTACCCCAGTCGAGGGACCACCCGATACCACCGCTACCCACTTCCACGACAACTCTAGCTTTGACCTTTCCTCTCCTCCGCCCTCCTTTGACCTTGGGGATATTAGCTCTCACCAATCGAACTATTCCCACCTCATCCCACAGCACGATGACTCATGGGAAGAAGCCTCGTTCACCAACGACAAACCCCCGGAGCCGTCACTCCACGACCGTGTTGTTGGAGGGGGGCTGCTGCGCGAATCGGTCTTCCCAGATTGGAGAGATGGCACGCCTGGCGGGGGGTGTGAGAATACGGACGAAATGCGAAAGCAGGATCCACTAGCGACTCAGATATGGAAGCTTTACAGCAGGACCAAGTCCCAATTGCCCAACCAGGAGCGCATGGAGAACCTAACCTGGCGCATGATGGCTATGAACTTGAGGAAGAAGAGAGAGCGCGAAGAGGCCAATATGTCTGAAAAAGCAGGCGACTCGAACAATTCGAAAGCCCCAGAGTAAGTGTTAATATTTCCCCCACATCGGAAGATCCCTCTTCGGAACGTTCCTCTCGTTTATAGTTACTTTCATTTACATGGTGCTCTCACTGACTATGATTGATAAAATAGAGAGGACAGACAAGTATCAAAATCTGCCGATGGCCCCAGTGGTATAGCTAGGCTTCGACAGTCAATCGATGGGAATAATACCCCTGCTGAATCGGACCCAATGAATATTGACGACTTCATTGTTCCATCGTCCATAGGTTCCCCCTCAGGCTTGTCCCCGTCCCCGCCTGCTGAGGCGGCTGGCTCAAGCCATGCAGTGGCATCGGCTATTCCAATCAAATCACGCAAAACCCAGCAATCCCCTCCGCCAGACAACTTCATGCCTGCTTCGTTTCCCCACCCACCTCAACATCATCGACGGAATGATGAGTTTGGATATGTCCAACGACGTGTTCGCAAGACCAGTGTTGACGAGAGAAACGTACGTATTCTTAAATGCTTCTTGCGCTAGTTTGAAAGGTTATCTTCTCCGCTGACATCTCGCTTTATCAGACGCGGAAACGACCAGCTGAAGCATCCCCCCAGGTGCCTCCTGTTACTGGCCTCTTAATACCTAACGAGCCAGATTTCGATACTAGTATGACTGACTATAGCCTCGATCAACCTCACTCCGCCTATCCAGTTAACTACCACACTTCTCCAGGCATTCCGTTCAACTTAGAACCGTTCCGGTCTAGTGACGATTCGATTCTTACCTCCGCAAATTCTTTCCAGCAGAACTACCCATTCTCCCCGTCTGATTCTCCGCTGGTGACTGGTGGGCCGTTCCAAGGTGTTTATTCCCATACTCCAATGGGCTCCTCCCTCAATTCAACCGACTTCTATTCGCCACCGCAATCGGGATATCAATCCACTGCCTCAACACCCCAGCCAGGTTTTGATAACGAACATATGATGTATTTCGAGCAAAATAGCATTGATCCGAGGACAAACCGTTCGATAGGGAACTTTCGCGGATCCTCAAACTATCCTGGATCTTCACAGTCCCATCACTACTATCATACCACTAATGAGTCCGCTTTCAATACAATTGGTAGCGCTAGTCACTCAAACCTTCCATCACCGGGCTTCCCAATGCAACAACAGCATGTGGATCCAACACAAGTCCTAACCAGCGGCGACTTCTCATCTGGTCCATCTCGACAGCCTCGAAACTTAACGAACAATAGAAACATGTTTACATTCGGTGCAGATTCCGATAATGAAGAGGAGGAGGGGAATCCGTTCCCTGACAGACCCACGGCAATGCAGTCCGATTATGGTGCTGTTGACGATTCCGCCATTGATCTTAATAATTCGAGCTTACAGTGGGAGTCGCGTTTCGCTCAACAGTTGAACTCCGTGCCAAATAATTTCCATGGTCATCATAGAAAACATGTCACGATCGGTGGAACAGAGATTGCTAACCTTAGGGGAGACTGGGCTAATGGAGGCTTGGGTCGCACTCATGGTTCTGCAGCCTCAGTGAGTGAAATTCGTAACCGAGACCAGGATCCAAGAAGACAAAAGATTCCCCGGACGATTTCAACTCCCAACACCACTCAGCTCCTCCACCAAGGCGTGAGCAATCAGCCTCATACATCGCCAAATTCACCCCCCAGATCAGGATTCAGCAGCGCAGCTCCTTCGAGGCCTGCAAGCCCCGGTGGTGTCAGGCAGAGTGAACAATCTGGGGTACCCACCACCTGCACGAACTGTTTCACACAGACCACTCCCTTATGGCGAAGAAACCCCGAGGGTCAGCCCCTTTGTAATGCTTGCGGCTTATTCCTGAAATTACATGGTGTTGTTCGCCCACTGTCACTGAAAACAGATGTCATCAAAAAGCGCAACCGAGGAAGTGGTAATAGCCTCCCGGTTGGAGTTTCATCAGCTCGTTCCGCAAAAAAAGTATCGCGGAAAAACTCCATGCAGCAGGCACCGCCGGCAATGGTCACGACTAGTATAGGCCATGGTACATCTGATCCTCCACCTTCCACCCCAGCGTTGAATAGTGGTTCAGCACCAGCGAGTACTCCGACAAGCTATTCAGCTCCGACAAAGAGTGGTGTTGTGCACATTGCTGCGGCCCCGCCGAAGCCGGCGCCAACTTTGTTAGCTAGTACCCTCGCCCAGGTACGAGCACCCGTCCAGGTTATGACCAAGCGAACCCGCCGGTTCGAAAAGGCACCACCTGCTGGACACCAGGGATCCCAGGAAGCAGAAATGCGTGATGCGACAGACCACGCTAGCAAATCATCTATCCTATTAAGTAGATCGAAACGACTTGCCCCAGCTACGACCCAACCGCCAGCTGCTACCAACCCCGCCCATCATAGTCTTGCTGCTGGCGCTATACAAGGCGGGAGCCAAGAATGGGAATGGTTAACTATGAGTCTGTGAAAGGGCTCATTCATGTTGGAAAATCCCTGATCCGTCGCATCGGACCATAACTTTTCCCATCACTTGTTTCCAGAACGGATTTTGTCCCTCTTACGCGAGGCAGTCTTCTATCTTGCGAGTGATATTATATTTCTCGACGGAAAGGCATTTGTTGGCAGGTGCTCCCTCTTCCACAGTTGACCTTTCGTGGGAACTTCCTTTTGTTCCGTCATTTCCGTTTCGCGAGACTTCGAGAATAAATATAGATTTCAATTTTTTAAAATTTTACGTTTGACGGCGACTTGGGAGGCACTTTTATTTCCCTAGTAGAGGCTTTGGTTGGATGGCTGTTGTCTCTATCGGTGGCGTTTTGTGACAGTGGGCTTTCTTTCTATTCAGCAACATGTTCATGAAGCGTTCTGCAACAGCTTCCTCCTTCTGGGATAGAACAATTTTTGTTGACTGAATGGCTTATTTCCGGTGTTATTTCCTTCTTTCTTTCCCCCGTCGAGATGAGAAAATCTGGTGTACGTGCAACTTATTCGATTCGGCTATTCCTATGCCATCCCGAGCTCTCGACTGGTGGCAGCCGTTCTTCGAATTTCGGCTCCAATTTACGGGGGAAATCCATTATCGGCCAACTCTTTAATGCTCCAAGTCACCCTACCAACCATCCAACAAACGCACGACGGCCTTCGGTTTACTCGCTACCACCCAAACCTCCATTCAACTCCATCGATCGCCATCACCTCACCCAATTCCTCCCTTCTCACATTTCCCCGGTATATGCAGCGCTATTTTGTGATGACTTGCAGTTTGTTCTGATTTTTAACGACTTGGTTTTTTGCTGTTCTCTCGTCTTCCTTTTGGTCCTTTTTCTTCTCAATTTTCTCATCACCTCTTTCCGACTCTCTTTCCTGTCAAGCCCTATTTCGTCGAGGTTGGCTTAGTGTGATTTGATATAACTGATACCATCGCGTCTGTTTCCCGCTTGCCCAACCAACCATTTGCTCTCTTTTCATTTTCATTTTTTTCATTCCTCTTTTTCTTCTATGCTTCTTGCTTGCACCTGCTACACACTGAAGTCCGCCCCCCTTCTTTTTTTTCTTACCCGCCATATTCCTCCCTTAAGTTGCCCATTTCCTAGTTGTTTCTCGTCCTGCTTCTATTTCGTTTTGTTTTTGGTTGGGCAGTGAACAGAAGTGCGCATCTCCATCTGTCTTTCTGATTTTTCTGCTTTGAAATCTTTTTTGACCCCTTCGCATACACTGTTCGGTGTCCTTGGTTTCCTTTTTCATCCATGTCTATATTTTACAAACGCCCTGATTGATTTTGCGTGTTCTTTCATGTTGCCCTCACGCATTTTATTGAAGCTGTGAGAGTATATACGTCGAGTGATTTTGTTCCTGGTACCTTGCATGTTCTATCCGTGTTTCTTCTTCCTTCCTTCCTTCCTTCCTTCCTTCCTTTCTTTCCTCATGCTATTCTTATCATTTGATTGCACATTTTCTTCATCTATATACATTTCACTTCTTTAATATTTAAGCACATGTTCCCTTTTTTCTGATGACACATGATACACGGGCGTCGCTCACAGTTTCACCTTGAGATTTTCAATTGCATACATATATAGCTCTTATTTGATAACTTTTTTTCATTTAGCATATATTTATGATATTATGTCCTCCTTTATTATCCATGGTATCCTCTTTTATCATAGTGTAATTGCTGTTTTAGCTTTTGGGAATGTTTGGTTGCGAGACACCAAAAAGCCGGTGCAAAAGGATTGGCAATTCAGAGGGCTTAAAACAACACGGCAATAATATAACCACTCCTTTGCCCCATTTCTACCCCGTTTCTACCCCGTTTCTACCCCCTTGGATTGACTTGAATTACTCAGTGCTATCTAACAATATCCTCTAGCTAGAAATCAAAACTGAAAGACAGCTGGATATTGAATAGCCCGAGCGCGAAGGGTTTGGGCTCTTCGCTTCCGTAGCTCTGGACCATGTCAAAGAGACTCATAACTTGGTTGTTTTGTACCCATACAGGTTTCCAGAGTGACAACTTAATGCACCTGAGCTTTCCACCATCAGTTCAACCACCAATGCCTGTCAGATGATATATAGAGAGGCAAAGAGAAGAAGAAGATAGAGACGGACACAAACTTGCACTCTTGCTTAAATATCTATCAACACCCGCAGAAAAAATACCATGAGCTAGTCACTCATACATGGGGGGTTAATTAGGAGTAATTCCATCTTTTGAGCCGCAAGTAATCCGAGAGTTGTTGAGTAGTGCACGTTAGTCTCTATGGGTATATAGATATCGGCGAGCTCTGCGTTCTTCCAAGGCTACTTTGCCTTTTGACGTCACGCGATCCACGCAGGTGCCCGAACAGCGCAAACTGGATTCCGGATCTGGGCCGATAAAAGCCCCCGTTGCATCTTATTATTTATTCTCCGCCGCGGGTGCAAGGGAGCAGAGCAGCGGGGGTTTTCCTAGTGGCGCAAGCGAGTCTGGGGGGAAAGCGAGTTACGCAATGACGGAGAATTCCAACCAAAGTTTGATCGCGGGTCATGGACCTCACTGATACTTGAGTAAGGGTTAAAGGGAATGAATGACTGGTAAAGCGGAAGACGGGCCGGAAGCGGAAGTGAAGGTACCGGACGGGTGCGACCAAGGTTGGTGGTGGTGGTAAGTGGCCCGTGTGTAGCAGACCCACAACCTTAAAACCATATGAAACCTTATTTTATTTATAAAAATATGAAGGAATAAAATGGGCTGTTAATCTTTTAAGAAAAATGTTTACAGGTTTTGTAGGATTATAAAAATCAGCCATATTTATACAACATAACATACGTTAAAAAATAAAATTTTTGGGTAAACCCCTGTAAATAATTTAGTAGTAGTAAAGATTTTTGCCATCTGTAAGTATAGTTATGCGCGCGCCCGTTTTTCTTTAGATATATCTACCAAGAATATGTCAATCTAAAAGTATATGCAAGATCAGAGAGGAAGTACAAAAACAATTCATGAATAAGAAAAGAGGTCCAACAGGTCCAACAAAAAAGATAGGGGGACGAAAGGAGTTAGGGATGAAAGTGGGGGGAGAAAGGAAGAAAGAAAAAAAGGGGGCAATCTCCTCTTTTCATATTGGTTCTCCAGGAGGGCCAGCCCAACATATGATGCGATGTCATGTGAAGAACAATATCATCAATAAAGGATTGGATGTATGGCACTCTGTGGGGGAGGAGTAGCGGGGTCTGACAAACAATCGAGGCGTCATAATGTCATCAAAAGGCAATTGGTGGGGGGGGACGGTCCACTAAAGAAAACATAAACGGACGAGAGAAAATATCATATAAACTAAAAAACGAGGACGGGAATAGAACAGCTTTGACAATACTTTAATATTATCCAATCCGTCACCAGAATCAGATAAGGATATGAAAGTTAGCAAGAAAGGTGAAGGCGAAGGAAACGTATATAAAAATAAAAATAGAGCTCCTTCCCAGCTGTTGAGAATATATAGTAAGAAGCGTGGGTATGCCACACAAGGTCGACATATGGTACATTGGAATCTCAATATAGTGATGCAAAGAATTTAGAGAAGTATTGTTTGTAAGAAAGAGTATCCACCAGCTAGCCGCACTACAGCTATCGGACGTTTCCTCGATAATAAGCTCGAATGGGTGATTTGACAGTGCCGCAAAACAGGAAGGGAGGGGTATCAGATCCAAAATTGAGATAAAGAATACAAGACAAGTGAAGAATTGAAAGATAAATCGTCCGAAAGGTTGTTTTCGTTCTCGAAGCTGAAATCGCTGCAGGCGATTTTGAATGCGCTTGCACATCATAAAAACTGAGTGGTGGAAGAGGATTGAAACGGAAAGAAATGCGGAGGGGTCCAACAGAGAAGAAAATCCCAATTATGGGGATTCCCTTTAAAAGCTCTTCGATAGGACAGGGGAGCGAAGACCACAAAAGTGACAAGTGGAAAGACAGCGCCTTTTACCCACTGCCTAGTTAGATGCCTTTATTTCCAGCTCCTTTTCTCGCTAAAGCCACTCCCTTTTATTGCGCCAGTTAATTGACTATTCCAAACCCGATTATAGAAAGTGTAAACGTAGCGAAGTGGTGTGATTTCGGAAAAATCAAGTATATATAGATATCAAGAGCAGGGGAAGAATTCCGTTTCCTTTCCCCAGATTTTGGGAACCCAGGAAGCAATGCTGGCAAAGTCATGGCAATGCTCCTCGTAAGGTGAGACTCCCTTTCCCTTTAAACCTCTACGTACGTATTTCGCACGTCACCAGACGGTGTTCCGGTCAGGGAGGGTTCATGGATTGTGATAATCTGGCCAGAGCATTTGCTTCCTCCTGTTTCATCCTTGCGTATTGCTGTGGGTCAGCTGGATACCATCCGCCTAACCCATCAGGAGTTGACCCAATAACTGATTGATCGGGATTGGAAGGAACCACTGGTTGTCCCTGAAATACTCCCCACGAGGTATAGCCTCCTGGGGATTGCGTTTGGGTATAGGAAACAGGGACCGCCGATGGGGGTAATTCTGACATTGAACTATTAACCGGGCGGCCATATGTATCCCCCGGAGCAGTCATCCGGCGTTTAAATTCCGGCGGTATCTGTTGCTGATACTGGTTTTGGTACTGTGCGAGATTACCTGAGGCGAGAGTTATTGATCTCGTCGGCTGTACGCCCCAAACAGAGCTATCAGGTATGCCGAATGTCGTTGGGTCACCGGTGGAAGGAAGAATGCCGGGAGTGATAGGAGCCCCGGGAATGGGTGGGCCCGTGGAAAGAGGTGCTACTGGTGAGATATGGTTCCACAGGGTATTTGTTGGCGTGGTCATTTGGGATTTCGCCATTACACCAGGCAGATTTTGATCAAAATACGAAGGGCCGTCCCAAGATACGGGTTGATTTACTGGCTGAACAGCGGTTAAATCGTGTGCGCTTCGAGGATCTATGGAAAAGTCAGTCGCAGGCTTAACAAATGCACCAAGTGTGCGCGGACAAACCTGGACTGAAATTCGACATGGGGGTCGCAGCGAATGGACCGGGCTCAAACTGGGAGATATCTTGACCCGAATTTAATGGCATTGGTGCGTACTGGAAGTATGAATCCTTCTGATCCATCATTCCTCCGCCACCCAAAGCCGGCGGTGATGAAGTTATCGATGCTTCTGTTGATGTGGTCCCAGCCTTAGACCCTGCGCGAGACCGTTTCGTTTCTATAGGAGGCTGTTGGTCCACTGGGAAAAAATGACATTCCTTCTTCAACCGAATACAGTTTTCGCATCGCGTATCGTCGGAGGCAAGTAAACATCGGATTTTCCTTCTCCTACAATGTACTGCACTCACATCGGTTAGAAACCCATCATAAGCATCAAAATCAGAGGGGAGAAGCAGCACATAGCGGGTGCATGAAGTCAAGATCCTAGTGCGCATGTACTCGAACCCTCTAATATTCATGCTGAATGAACGGCTTACCGCATGCGACCGATGTTCTATGGTATCCCAGTTTATTGCGCTTTTTGTCGGCGGGTGATCCCGCAGCCGCATCCATGGTCAGGCCTTGACTCGTTTCTTGGAGGTGCTGATCGGTGGACATCCCCATACATAGCTCTCCAGGTTGATACGGCCCAGTAGTATCACGAATGTTGTAGTCCATCAATTTAATGTTCTTGAATCGTTGACGGACTGCGAACGCGATGGCTTTATGCGGCGAAGGAGGAATATATTTGTGAGCTGACTAGATCTAATGCCATCCCCAATAAGCAAAAAGCCCGGCTTTCTACACGCCACAGGATGGCGCCACAGAGAGATTCTCAGGAGATGACAATGCGCAATTGTGAGCAATAAACATGTAAAATGCCTGATATATTTACCAACTATAGCGTCTTTACCCCGCGGATGATATAACGAGGTATGGAATGCTCTGAGTGGTTGTGGCGGGGACCGTGTCAACAAGATTTTAGAATCAGTCTAAAAGGCAAGGATATCAACACAGTAATAACAAATACCAAGTAGAAAATATATGAGAGATTCTCCGAACGAATGAGGGGAAGGACAATGGAACCAGGAGTATAAAAACCCGCATCAAAAGAAAAAAGGCAGGAATTTAGTGAAGCTAATCGTGGGGTGAAACGCCTAAGACTTTTCTGCTCGTGCATAAAGGAGGAGCTACCACGTTAAAAGCCAAACCATGGCAATGGCCAGAGAAGAAGAGATGGTCAATTATGAAGCCACCGGATACAGTATCCACGAAACTGTTCTGCTTCAGACCACTCTCCACAAAAAAGTGTAAAACCGCGGGACCACCCAGGAAGTGAGGAAATAAATAGAGAAAAGCCAGCTAAGGGCAAGGGCACTAAATAAGTAAAGAGACGAGCGAGAACGGTCAATAATAATAATAATAATAAGAGACGTGGAGCACTCACTGACGGTGACGAGGAGGATTATCTTTTTTCTTTCTTTCTTTTATTTCTTTTATTTCTTTTATTTCTTTTATTTCTTTTATTTCTTTTTCGTTTCCATTTTCCTATTTCCTCCCTATTTTTTTTTTCTTTTTTTTTTCCCTCTCTCCTCAACTCTCAAACGGACGAAGCCATTGACCCAGTAGGTTCTAGCCAACCTGTTTGATGAGAAAGAGGGGAAGGTCGATCAGCAATCTTGCAGATTTTATTTGCAGACCCGGATAGGCTTGGAGAATCCCAGAGAGGTACTATAGTTATCTACAGCCGTTGAGGGACCAGAAAACTTTCGGTGTAATAATGGTCCTGGCCACTCCGCCCGGAAGTAGGTTAAGTGTCCGAAACGTCAGCGGGAGATCCCTTTCAATCCTGAGAAGGACACAAGAATATGTGGGATTTGACCATTATTCAAGAACTGCAGTAACTGAGGTTTTTTTTATAAAAAAAAGGCAAATTTAAAAAACAATTATTTTAAAAAGAAGGCAACGGATACCTATTGTCGTATCTGACAGTGCCAGAACAAGGTGTCCAAACGCAGGAACCTGGTCGACTACAACGATTCGGTACCCTAGCCAGCACAGTTCAAACAACCTGTTCAATTTCCTTGTGAATCAGTTGTCGCTTGAGTGGAGCAGCGCAGTACAGGGGTTGGGCAAATCCACCAGCGCGCGCGTTGGTTGGGGACTCTGACCCAACTTCACACTTCCGCTGCAGGGCCCTAGCAAAATCTGCCCTCGGATCCAAAAGCATGATAACAGCCATTGGGGAGAATTCACAGATGGATCCTGCTAGAAGGCTGGAAGGTGGCTGTGGATGTGATTATTTTTGTCGTCGGGACTGCGCGTCTCCATTCCACACAAAGATAGCACGGATCGGACTAATTTCTCAGTCAAGCGAAATTGCCGGTTGGTAAGTTTTTTGAAATCCCATAAATAAAACACAGGGCAGCTGGGTCTGATATGACAATCAAACTCAATTCGTAACTGTAAAGCTGAACATAGGCCAATTGCTGACCGCGAGCCTGCTGTAGCCGTCCTATCAGACTTTTGGGGGTTGAGGTGAAGCTTGTTGATTTTTTTTTGGCGGCGGCGGGTAACTTACTATGTAACTCAGGCGTATCAATGTTACATGACCAAAAACACAACCAACTGCAAAATTCGCAAGCGCGTAACGCGTGGACATGCCCAGACATATTCTACTGTGGCATATATAACTAACTCTTCTAGAGCGAGTTTAGTTTAACAGAGTGAGCGAGCGCAAAATTACAATCTGCGCATTGGCGGAGTAAATATTTGTGAAACGAAATTTGCAACACTGCACCAATCAAACCCCATGATAATCATCGCTTATTAAGATATCAAGGACCTGCTCACGCCCGAAAATGGATATATCTAATGTGCATCAATTGATTCAATTCGCTCTAGATTCCACTAAAAGTCTTTCTCAGACGCTGGACTGTCCCTGAAAAGGTGGCCTGGTCTATTGTAAAAATAGACTAGCCGGATGATCGACTCAAGCAAGGCCACTTTTTCGAGTTGCGAGAAACCTGGCAAGTCAATTCTCTTCAAGCATGGTGTATCCAATTATACGGCGCTCTAACGAGCAATTCGCAGCGCCGATGGTACGCTTCATAGCTGAGGATTTTGGGGAAGTGTGAATCATGTCCAAAAAGAAGAAGATAAGCTGTCCAAACCATCTGAGGTCGCATCCACTCTGAGTACTCATTCATAATACGGCGCACGGAGTACAGAGTAGAGGTTCAGGAAACATCTTAATTAACCTCCCGGCTTGTCAAACCACATGCTATGACTGAAACTATACAGTATGTGGCTGTTTGTTAAAGATTTGATATTGCACTCTTTCTGAGTGATTCCTGCGCGGACGCGTGGTATCTGCAGCTTCAATTCTAGGGTGGTGTTGGTTAGAGTTGAGACACCATTTTGAGGCCTCAGCACCACCCACACGTACCCTAGTCTCGATGGCAGAGCTTTAGCGTCAAGCCACAAGCTCCAACCACCAAGTTTGGGGAATCGAAACTTTAGACAAATCAACCAATTAGGCGCAACCCTCAGTCTGCATGGAAATGGAGACTCCACCAGCAAACTCCCTGCAATCATATCCGTAATGATATGAAATAAAAGGGTGGACGAGGCTAAAAGCCGCAGTTCTCCTTGCCTTGATATGTGGTGATAAAAGATCCGACAAATCTCATTGGTATACGGAGTATATAAGGAGGGTTTGGTCTTTCGTTTAGGCTGGCTGGAGGATAACCCAACAACAAATTTTCGACCTAGCTCATTGCTTTTCTTTACAACACAACTCGCAAAAGGTCAATCAGTAGCGCCGATTGACCAACGGCTGAATGCCTGGGACGACTGCTGTGCCTCTCGGTCTTCATAGGCTCAACAGATTTCCGTCCTTTCTTCTGGCCTAGTTTAGTTACTTCCTCTTTTTGCTTGGACATACGAGAAATTCCGAAAGATAGCTACCAGTCTATGACCAAAGCAGAAAAAGCCGAGAAAGCAGAAACTGAACTAAAGTCGCCGGGGAAGGGGCTTGACCACCATGGCACCATCCGCACGCCATGTTGAAGGTTTAATTAAGGATCAGAGCCTTGCCTTAGCGGCATGCAATGTCGTTCTCCACCAGTTTGAGGCATGGGGCACTCTAACCCACTGTTCTGGCAACGTAAGCCGAAGGGAAGCCAAAACCGCGCTAAAAAAAGAATTGCTTAAGCCGGTCCTGCATAAGAGCACATGCTATGGAGCTCCGTAGTCAGTCCTTGACGCCTTTGCGTTTCGTTTCTGCTTCTTTTGTGAGCAGAAATCACATTCAATTCTGATCCAACTTTCACGACCCAATTGGCCTAGAACTCAAGAATTGATGACAAGAAAGAGAAAAATGACTGGATCCCCGAACTTTGACGCATCTACGGAGTACATCGGTGGGCCAATCAAATGGTAAGTAACATTGGTCCGGGGGCCGTAATGAATACCAAACAAAAAGCACTGTGCATTGATTGAAGAAACATGAGCGAACTGAGCATTCTTGCCATTGTTCACGAATATGCAATCAGCAATTTCATGGACGGTAAGACCTTTATTCCGAACCAGCGTAAGTCGTGCACCAACAAGACCCGTTTTGCCAGAGTTCCTCCTAGGAAACTCCACTAGATATACATATAGAGAGAGCCATTAAAAATTTGAAGAACATCGCTAACCTCAATCCAGACCTTTAGGGGCCTCGAGGGAGCTACATGCAAGCCCAATCGCAGCATTTTGAGGGCACCTCTAACTGTCTGAATTGAAAAAAGGAGCACCATAATGACAAATCGAGTCCATTATTTGGCCCCCTTGGCAAAATTTCAGCCTTTGCCTGCTTTGCCTGCTTTGCCCGCATAGCAATGGATCAATCGTCGTATTTGTTTGCCAAAAATGCGAATCCCCATCATCATCAAATCTACCGACTCTGGACACGACTTCCTTTATAAAAGGGCCTTGAACTAAATACCTGTTTTTCACATCCTTCTCTTCCTCTTCGATGTTATCCATCATGTTATCACAATTAACAAGCCAAGCAACAACTATGGATAATCAATGCAGACAAACTACTTATGCGAAAGTTTATCTCGGGTTTCTCATCATTGGTATGATTCGCTATCGATATCAGAAATGCTCATCTCCAAATATTTGTTCTGCCTGGGGCCAAACCATGTACCGGTTCCCAACTCATTCGCTTTCATACGAAAACCCGACTGGCACTTTTGCGGAAAAATAGTCAAGATGCTTCTAACGGGGTAAAGCAATAGATAAGTGCTTTTAGAGAAAGAGGCATCAATAATCTGGGAATCTGGGAGGGAGGACTAGCTTCCACTCACTCAATACTGTGCATTATCATTTTGAAATATCATGAGCGTTACCGTGGTATATTGGAGTGATTTCTCCGCCCCCAAAAATGCCCATTTCGAATTCACTCCTAGCGTGCTCTATTCAATTCGATTTTGGTACCATATCAGTTCAATTTGAAAGCCAGCAACTTTCCTGTGACCAATTGAATCAACAACCCTGCCTTCATCAATCTTTCACTCAATGGATTTTCTTTTCTCAGCCCCATTTTTCCATCAACAGAAGGGATATATGCGATATATCATTCGATAATTCTCAACTAATCATACAAGGCAGCATGCAACAATTTGTCTTCCAGGTTTCGCGAGATGCAGAGCAAGGGAAACGCTCAACCTCGTTCACGAAACCCCGGAATCCCATCCCGGGCAGAAAAGGGGAACCCTGTCTTGTGAGAGCAACCGGCTCAGCGTCAGGTTGGTAAACGGGACCATCTGACTCGTTAGTTTTAGCCAGCCAGTGATCTATGGTTTCAGCGTGGGGAAGCTCCTACTGGCCGCACAGCACAGGGGGCGCGGGCGATTTGAAAATCGCTGAACAGGATTCTGGGGATTTTGGTTTGGGAGGGGCTGATTATTATTTACTTATGTAAATGGCTTCTCACAGAAGACGCTGCACGGCTAGAGACCCTGCGCTCTCGGAGATCCTACCGCAAGAGAAATGCATTGTCCTTGTGTGAATTTGAGAAATCGATTGGTTGGCTGATTGATTGGTAGATCTTGATAGTCGCCGAAGTTCTAGGCATTTTTCCCTAGGTTCCCTTTCTCTTGTTAACTCTAACTAGGAGATGGTCTTTGGGTGTCTACAGGGATCGAAACGAACATCAAAAACAACTCGGAGCCCGCCGGTGAACCCTATAGGAAAGGCTTACGACACATCAAGTTACAGTTGTCTTCATACCTGCCATTTGATCTGTTCGATCTTTTTTTCTTTTTGGAAGAGGGGAGTTGGGGCGGGGTTGGGGCGGGGGTTGGGGCGGGGGACTGTATGTTGCTACACCCTATCTCTCTACCTATGGTGTCCACCCCCTCTTCAATCCCAAGCTGCAATAGCTATATATGCGCTTTCTACGACCAGCACCAAGTTCCAGCACTAAAATAGTGAGCTTATTTTTCCAACGAAATCCCTTTCCTTTTCTGTAGCCCTGCTGGTTAAAAAGTGAGACCCTCCAATCTTCTTCGATGCATCTCGAAGACAAGTGAAAAGATAGAAATATTGACTAAAAGGTCGAAAGCTATGACCATTACATTACATTGTAACGTTTGTTTCAACCTTTTGACTATATACGGTGAATTATAACTATTTCACTTGCCGTTGAGACATACACGAAACAGCAACTGAATAGAGACAAACAAAGCTGAGGAGCACAAAACGCATAAAAAAAGGGGGGGAATAGAAAAATAAATATAACAAGGACAGGAAGAAAGGAGGGTAGGGTGGAAATCAAATTTTGCAAACGATGAAAAACGCCTCCTGCATGCACACTCTCTCTTTCCCCCCAATATTCCCTCCTATTTTCCATTACTTTTATGCCTTCAATTCTGATCTCGCTACCATAATAGAAGAGAGGGCCGAACGGGGGTGCGTTTGATTTTGAATTTGATGGTCGATGAATGAATTGATATTAAACATCTTAAATCTTAGGCGTCGAGTTGGTTCTGTGGGGAAAATGGTTTTGTGGTTGGTTGAATTAGCGGTTATATTCCTCTCGAGTCTCCAATAGCCCTTTTTAATTTTAATTTTTCGTTTAAATTTCGAGCCGTTATATTAATATCCCTTTCCTCATCTGGAGACTGGAAATAATATAAACCTCTTCCGTCCAGCAATTTATTGCTCAAAAGCCGGGCAACCTACATATGCTCATTAAGGAAGCCCAGCACAGTCTTGTATCCATTCTCATACTCCTTGCGAACCTCGGGATCCTCCAAGTCCCCTCTTGCCGCCATCCATCCGTGGATCTGAGTACTCCACGTCTCGATATGGTGTGGAGGCTTGAGGTTATTCTCAAAGGCCTTGACCTCGTTGGCGTCCTCGTCCTTGGAAGCAAGCATTACCATTGGGATAGTGACTTTGAGTGCATCTTTGGCATCAACCATGGCGGGATGGCATTGAACGGCGGCCTTGAAAAGTGTGTCCTGCATCGAGGCCAGCGTGGCGATCTTCCCACCCCAGCAGTATCCAAGGATAGCCCAGGCTTTGAATTTCCCACCCTCGGCGAGCTTGTTGGCTTCCTCCACAACACGAGGGATTCGGGAGAGGGTGGTTGACGGGACGGCTTTGGTTTGGAAAAAGTGACCTAGATTCTTTTCGTGCTCTTTTGTGGTGGGCGGGTACCAAGCAATGTCGGCCGGGCTGCCATCGAAGAAATCAGGAATGAAGACGCGGTATTTGCGATTAGGGTCAGAGGTGGCCATTATATCGGCGCCTTGGACGGTTTGTGGGAAGAAACCGAAAATGTCTGGTAGAGTTTGGAATTGTTACTCGGGGGAAGGGTGAGTAGGTTTTTTCTTCGTGGGGCTTCAATTACCGTAAATAACCAGGATGGCTTCTGTAGCATTTTCGGGGCCAGTGACATCTGTGAATATGATATCAATATGCAAATCGGATAAGAGTGGGGAGTTGAGTCAAGTCCACAAGAACGAGGGACGTACATGTTTTCATGCCATTGATGGTGACATATTTGCCCTTCTCCTCGTAGCCTTTCGAGACAACGGGAGGGATGCTGCAGAGAACCAATTGCAATCAGCCATGTTCCATATCAAGGGTCAATGGATACATCTATCAGTTACTTACGAGCAGCAGGCTTTGCTATATTTCGACATGTCGGCGGCGCAGTGGGAAGATCGAGTTCCTGTAAGCCGATAGTAATACTTTGGTGAAAGTGGCGGGGGTCTGGACACGGAGTTTCGAAAGAGAGCTAGGAATAGTTGCGGTCTCAGCATATGTAGCAGGTAAATTGCAAAAATAAAGGGAGGTTTCTTTGGTGGTATGTTGTTTTGGTGTTAAATGCAAATGTTTGATGTTGATGTTGTCGATGTTCCGTGTTTCTTTTCTTACTAAGTGGGGTGGACGACAACCAATATCCATGGATGCGTCATAGTAACATTTTCTCTCGCCTCGGGAGTTTATTCCCCGCCTCGGAAGTTGTGCGTGCGGAACACAACGCCGAAGTCGGTGAGAACCTTGGTATGGTACCTAGGCATAGGTGTTAATTGAACTGAGAAACTCAATGGTATTAAGGATGTCCTTTTATAGCCGGGTGGTAAAAAGTCTCAATTTCACAGCAGCACAGTAGGCGAGTATCCTCTGGCTAGCTTGAACAATCTCTCTATGTTGACATCACTAAATCCTTCTATTATTCAGATGACAATGACTGCACTTCCTCCAATGCGGCCAAACCTGAAATTTTGGAAATTTTCCCTGCTTCGAGATTTGTCTCTCAGACCCCATCCTGGCGCTTTGTGCTGCATGTACGCCTCCTCCCAGTGAAACGTGCTATACGACCCTGCGCAAGGGTCTTCAGGGTGGCATATACCCCGCCTAATGCTAAACATCAAGATCCAGTGGTTTTGCAAAAACAACATTCCCCTGGCGCACGGTGCTGTTTGACACAGTCTGTGCGCACTTGAGTTTATCCAAGGCCTAAGCATCCCATCAAGGTCGCCCTCGCCTATCACCCTTAACCCACACAATAGGCCCCTCATCCCTGCCAGTAGGGTAAAGGTATATCGGAATCATGAATTGGAAGCGTTTATGCATGAACAGCGGCTCTAGATTCAACCGGGGATACGTCATATTTGCTGTGTCATATCCCCAGGCGGTTCCAGGGATGAAATAGTAACACGGGGAAGGCTTCAACACGTAAACAGTTTCAAAACGGAGTATTCGAAATGCTCAAAATGCTCAAAACGATGCTCTTCTGTATTTGAATTAACGCGAAGCTGCCATTAGCTAGACACGCTAGCTTGTATATGAATGTGCATATGTGCGGTACATGTGCAACGGATCCATGCCTCGTTGACCTCTCCTGCATCGCTGGAATTGAAGCGATGCCATTCTATTTCGCATTCACACCCCTGGTATCTTAGTGCAATAACTGCTTTCCTCGGACCTACATATTCGCAATCAATCATTCGTCAGGCAAGTAAAAGACCAGCGACGGGAGTGACATATTACCCGCTTCATATACGTACAAGTCTCGGTTGGCAGCATAATCGCGCAAATACGAAATAGAAAGGTTTATTCGATGGATTTGTTATATAGCAAAGGTATTCCAAACTGAACTTAATAACAAAAATATTCTCGAGAGCCTTGGAACAGATATTAAATGGTGGCTAGCTTGTATATACACCTGGGTATTTTAAAAGAGAAGTTTGATAGAGTACATTGCGAAGCCAAGACTGCTGGATATAAATAGTTGCGAGATCAGCCTCATTCGTGTTAAACTCCATCATCAGACCAATGATTAGGCCAGTCCCACTTGGCACTTCCAACCTCTCGTGTCATTCTCCGTATATAACTACTCCGTACAGACCGTACGGAGTACTGAGAGCCGAGCTCCTGATTCGGGATGTGGAACTTCTTTCAATTTGATATGGTCCACTCGGTTTCTCTTTCTGGGTTATTTGTAAGGTTTTGTGAATAACTCGTCATTCAAGCATTCGCCGACGATAACTTCTCTCATGTCCTAAAGGATGAACTTTTATCGGCGAGTAATGACCTATCCGGGCAACCACCAAAAGACCTCAAGCCCTATCCTATCCACGCCTCGCAACATTTCCTTCCCTCAGATCTCTCTATAATCTTTGGAACCTGTGCTCAGGACAAGCTTTGGAGGTTGGCCTTTCACCCTAGCTTTCATGCCGGTTCGCGCCATCATCTGTTAAACTCGTGCTGGCGATTGATGGGACGAGGCGTTAGTTACGCTAATGATCTAGTTATGCTGCCCATTTGGGTATGCTAGCTAGTTCATGACCGGCCTCCTCTGGGGCTTGATCTATTGCAATCGCTCCAGGACCTGAACAAAAGAAAAATCAACCAGGGTAAAATCATCAGGTAACCTGGTGGATTTTTTGATAAACCCCCCTGTATGGCTTGATGTGAACCTAGGATGGCTAGGTAAGTTATTTTTAACTCCCTCAGATGGACCAAAGCCCCAAGAAACGAGGTGATGATGGGTTGCCTCACCTCATCATGGATACAAGGATGGGAAACATCAAGCACGAAGGATTTCATCAATAATATGCCAGAATTCTGGCCTGTTTGCTGCTACAATAACTCTTTCAATAACAAATATCAAGAAACACTGGTCATTTAACCATGTTTGCACTTTACTGTGAGAAAGCAACAATTCTAGTCCTTAATTGCTCTTCACTGATATCTTAAATATTTGAACATGTTCACTAACATATTCTTTAAGACTAGTGATTCAGATTGTGTCCAGAATAAATCACACACTTGACTTTTCTTGACTCTTCTGCTCTCTGCACTTGTAAGAAGATACTGCTGTTGAGCATCTTCTTTCAATAAAATTCTTGACATGAACATTTAAACTGCAGAAAATGTCCCTTTTCCAGTCCCATTTTATCACCTACTCATGCCGCTGCTTACTCACTCACCTCTAGTGAGTGCACCACACCAAAATGATAAAAACACTGAAACAATAAAAATCAAGAATCACATTCTCATTATAGCTCTCTACATCAACAATCAGTAGCTAATCTATAATAAATAAATTATCTACATCATTCTCAGTATGTGTATCATCTCTAAATCATTTCATTTCTTTCTCAGTTAGTGATGAGAGTGAATTATTATCAATTTTAATGAGACTGATTCTCTGTCTTCATCTCTTCTTATTCTGCTTTTTTTCTGCTTCATTCTCTCTACACTGTACAATTTTTCTATTCACATCTTTAACAGTGAGAACACTCTCTAGCTGAATCTGTCAGTAATTTGTTTTGGCTCTGCAACATCTATTTGTAATTAAATAGTTTTTCAATTCAGTTATCTGCTGTTCATTAAGTTCCACATGAGATAGACTAGCTTTGAAGATCTTTTTCAGACAGTCTATTAAACTGAGTAATTTCAAATTCAGAGTATTCTTAATACTTTGAATGACTTTTTTCACAATATCAATCTGATATTGCAGCTTTTAAATTGTCTTTGATAAGAATAGCTGAGAAGAGAAGATAGTTATATGATCAGAAGTCTTCTCATCTTCACTATATATTTTAAGTGAAGAGAGTGATGAAATTCTCTGCTTAAGAGTATCAAGAATATGATCAGAGTCTCATGAATATATATCACATTCAGCTCATTCTGCAGCTATTGTATCATATTTAAATATCTGCTTTCAAATATCTGATAGATCTTGTAGAAACTGCTGTTTTTTATACTTTTCAAGATCATGACATGCAGTATAGTTGACTACTTTTGAATGATAATACTTATATTACTGAAATAGTAGACTGTTCAAAGATTGCAGTAAATGAGTGACATACAAAGAAAATTCATATAGAATTATATTATGAAAATCAGTGTATTGCAGGAACTTCTTCATTATATGAGATTCATGATTATTCATTAGAAGTAATCAATGACTACTCTTCTATCTCTTTTTTATAATCTCATTGAAGTGTTTAAGTCATTCAAAATCAATCTCATTATTTATGAATTCAGTATTCAATATAGTAATTTTATAATTATCAGATAAATCAGTCTGTATATATCAATTCTTCAGATATAATTTTGAGATCAAGATTATTAATAATGAAATGATATGATAACTAATGAATACACACTCAATAACTGTTATTAAATCTCTTGAATAAGATGAAGAAATGATGAAATTGATCTCTTTAAAAGCAGTTATAACTCATTCTTCTCTTTCTTATTCTTCTTAAAATTCAATTTCATCAAAGTTATAAATATTACAGGTGTGAAACTTATACTGCTCAAATAGAATTCAGAGATAGTCAAACCAGGTTTTAATATATTCAATATCTTTAATTGACAGTCACTTCAGATTCATTGACTTCTGCTTCATTCTCTTATACTCAGATAGATGTTCAATGAACCTGTATATTCATATCTTACTGACTTTTGAGAGAGAGATAGTAGAATCTGTATAATGACATCTGAGAATTGAATTCATGAAATCTTGAACATGTTCAGTTATGAGTGAGTAATTTTTTTCATCTAGTAGCTTGATTCATTATTTAATCACATTCTTCTGACTCTCATTTAATCTCTTATTAACTGACATCTTTGCAGTATTTGAATTCCTTTCATTGATACACACTCAGAGACATTGATAGAGAACATTAAATTCTCATAAAAGAGATAGTATTTTGAATTTTGTATTTTTTTAATAGACAGTGACAGCTTGCTAAATATACTCTTCAATATTTTCATCTTTATTCAACATTGTGATGATTATTAATTAATTAATGAAGATGAAGATTAAGAATTTACAAGATTTTTATCATTTCAGTGTTTTTATCATTTTGATGTGGTGCACTCACTAGAGGTGAGTGAGTAAGCAGCAGCATGAGTATATGAGTGAACCTGGTATGGGAGCTGTGTCATTGTTTATATCATAATTATAAGCTTTTTAACACGCCCACTTGCTAGAGGTATGAATCTTAGTACATGTACAAAGTTTAGAGGTAGCTCTCTGATATCAGTGTTTGTTGAGTGATGTTACTGGTATCTCCCGAGCTTTCTCAAGACACATTACACTATTCATCAGCAATGCTAATCTGAGACTAGAATTGTGAGTTTCTGATGGCAGTATCTCATACTGTTCTATCATGAGAGGTATGATAGTCCTCTAAGCGAATATCATTTGCCTCATGCACGATGATAAGCGTGCGGGAGTAAAATTACCCGTGGATAGCCGGAATTGTCGTGACGCTTAGTATACTATACCCCTTGTTCCTCTACCATGTATGGGGAGTCAGACAGTGCATCGGACAAGGGTTTGGCAATTTCATTCATATTTTGTTTTAGAATTATGGCAGTCGTTCCCTCCTAAGCTCCTATCCTACCCCGTCCAGGAGGAATGCCAACCCCAACCCCCTGTTATCGCTGGCACAACACTGAATAACCTTTGACTTCCAAACTTCTGCGTCCCCTGCTCGATCGACTATACCTTGATCAAAGTATAGCTACATGGGGACAAGAAGTCCATTACCATCCACGTCCACAGTAGCCCCATCTAGGTTATATTGAAGGCCCCTATCAATGGCTTTTTGGATCAAGTATTCCGCATCGTCGACAATGTGGGATATAAGCACCACCCTTGATTTCTCCCCACCAGCGCTGTCGAGGCAGCCGAATCGTTCGGGATTAGGCTGTCCTGCCGATTCTGGGTGTGGAGACATTAAAGAATAAATCGGGGGAAGCTGAGGAAGATGGTGGGTTCTGATGCGGTTATGGTGGGTGCGGACAGACAGACATGATGTGAGTTACCCTTTCTTCGAATGAATAACAGGGGGAAGATTCTGCCTAGCTTAGTGAAAGGATACATAGAGAGAGGATGGGAGTAACATTGTGAGCTGACGTTGTCTATCCGATGTCTTACAAAAATGATGTAAGGAGGAATGATCTGGACATTCCCTAGACACAAGTTGCAGGTAAACCTATGCACGGACAACAAAATACTAGATGTATCATTACCCCCCGAGAAATGGAAGGAAAGTTTAAAACAGTTCCAGTTAAAGTTTGCCATCTTGCGGCTGAATCCACCGTCGAACACTCCTCCGAGTCCGCTAAGCTCCAATGCCACGTTCTTTAGTCATATTTGGAAACCATCACCAACGGGGCGGAAACACGAGCGTGTCGCTTTCATAAAAGTCAAATCACACTGTCATAATGGGGTGTTTGGATAAAGCTTGCATCTGACAAGGGTTCTCCATACATGCAGCCCCTGTATGTAACCTACAGTTTTGAGTTCCGTCTATGAGATCTTCCTGAAGTAGGGGCGGTGAGTGGCTAGAACATCCCAATGCGAGGGATATGGGAGCCTAAGCTCCGGCTCATGGGCTAGCTTAGAGTGCTGTTCTTATCTGCATATCGCTCGTTTTTCCGCCTGTCTCTGCATATCAAGGCGATCACTTGATTGATGAGAAAAGCAAAGAAAACGAATGAATCCCGAGAGACTGACATGCTAGGCAACAAAAAAAACAACCCACTCAGGGGGAACTAGCCACTGTCTAAGAAGATTATCATATACATAGAAATGCAATTAGCAAAGCTAACTCAACCCTGAGAAGTGAAAATTGGAAAATTTGAACGGATAGCGGAAGCAGGCAAACAGCAAAGAGCAAAGAGCAAAGAGCAAAGAGCAAAGGTCAAAGGGGCAAAGAGGAAAGAGCAAGGCAAAGGCAAAGTCAAAGGCAGTTTCGCTTCCGAACCTTAAAGAAACAAGGGAGGAAAACCAACAGCTGAGGCGTGTATGTCTGCCCAGAGCTGAATATGATGAACAGCAGAGCCTCAATCCCCAAGAGGAAAAGAAAGACGAGATCAGAAAGGGTAAACTCTTTATGCCGTCTTCTGGTTGCGAATTCGGTCGGCATCACTCAAAAAAGCACGATACTATTCGCTCCGCGTGGATTTAAGAACACCGGGTGCAGTGAGACAGCGACATGCCCTTTGACTGGCTACTACAGGTCTCTGAGGCTGAGTACTGGAACGCATGGTCCCGACCGGGTCCCGGCCCTGGCATTGATCAACTGTAGGAAGCGGTTTAGGAAAGGAAAGATGTTGAAAACGCCTCATAATAAAAATACCAGGCAGAGAAACAGAAGCGTGGGGGGCGGGGGAAAACAACGAAGCCCCCTGTTCATATGTGGAAAGCAACACGCAACGATCTGGGGTTATATTTAGCACAGCACATACAGACAAATTGACTACAACTGCTTTAAAATAGCTTATCCACGATGCGGCTCAGATCATCAGGGGCGTTGGAGGAATACGAGAACTTAAAAGCAAGAGGGACAGAAGAAGAAAGGTGAAGAAGATCTGAAGTCGCCTTGTCATCGTACGGAGTACAGTGTACAGATTATGGTTTTGCCATTTCGGGAAAGAATATTTAGGCCCATACAGATATGGGCTGGGAGTGGGCCATGAGCTGTCCACATATTCCCCGTATATCACGGATGTTCACTGGATAGCATCTTGCATCATCCCGTCAAACTGGCAAAAATGGTGATAAGAAAGGAAAGCTTATTGTTTCCTCAGCCGTAGGACGGATTGCAGAGAATATTTTAGCCGGAGGCTGGAACTGAAGGCGCCAGGACAGCGATATTTCTGGTAATTCTAAAACCGCTGATATCCAATCAAATCGTGATACGGGCATTTGTGGTAGGAAATTAACGGTGGTGCAAACGCAAGAGGCTGGCATTTAACACGTGGGATGGCTGTACGAAGGAGTCCAGTGGTGGTATTGGGAAGGGTTTGTATGCGTGACGAAAAACAGGATTCTGGCAAAACAAAACTGGAGGTTTCGACGAACAGCACTTGTGAAAGAATTAAGGGGGACCCGGTGTTGTTTTTAGGATTCCCCCCTATCTCCAATTTTCTCACATCAAGATTTGCTTTTTTTAATCAGGGGAGCTCAATGTCAAAAATGAGATATTTTCACAAGAACTGAATAAAAGAAAATAGGAGGCCATTGGATTGGGGGGTTAAAGTCGACTAGGTGAACCTTGGGACAATCCCTTTCCAACCTTTTCAATTTACTGATGTTTTGTTTCAAAGGGCAGGTTTGTGTTCCACATGAAGAGAACGAATAGCAGCATCGTTTTAGCGAGCCTGTGAGTTAGAAGGAGGGTCACTAAAAAAGAAAAAAAAGGGAAACAAAAGGAAAAAAAAGGAAAAAGGAGGAAAACTTTAGACGCTCAAGAGGCCTGCCAACGGGTCTGCAGTCTGCAGCTGGACCTTTGGGGACTTGAATCCCTCCTTTCTTTGTCATTTATCTTTGTTCTGGCTCGTCCACCATCTCTCGCGGGAAAGACGGAAGGCGAAGTCAAGCTTGGACGACTATCCTTGTATATATCCCCTAGGCTAATATGGTTGCAAACAAGGAAAAATATTGACGCCTGATAGTAGGGAAGGGGGCATTATGGAATTCAGGAAACTGTCAAAATATGCAAGAAGTGGAAATCCGGGTGCTCTGGACACATGGAAGACAATAGTCAATGCATTTCAGTGCATGAAATAAAGGAAACACAAACAAAGGAGCAGAAGCAAGGCAGAGGTGGGGAGTTAGGCTGACAAGCTTGACTGCCGACTGTTGCATGGGAATAATGTAGGGAACATCTGGAAACAGGCATGTGGGATTGTTCTGATAGGTCAAAAATAAGATTATCGAGAGGTGCTCAGTTTGTCTTAAGGGATGATTTTTGGTAATGTTGTATCTGATAGGTCAGAAGGCTGTTCAGGAAGTTTGGGTGTGTATTATGCGCTGACCTAGATGGGGTATGGAATAAATCTGCAGGTCTGAATCAACATGCTTGTGCAGATGAATGTTCAAACAAATGATGGATAATAAAGGCTAATAAGAAATCCTATCACAATCATATCTTCAATAGGAGGTGTCTTTAGGGGCTAAATCTGCACAATAATACCGTTCTTTACTGTACGGTACTTTTCTTTTCCGGTCACTCAATTCAGCTCAACTTAAAGTGCAGATCACAACGCTTCGTTCATATTGAATCTTATACTCCAAAATACGGCACGATCGGAGATTTATTGACCACAACAGAGGGAGCTCGGAGTTGGGGTTGTCAAGATCGGAAGCCCCAATTCAATACTCTTTCCCGTAAAGTCACGGACCCAGCAAACTGGTCTGGTGCCATCTTTGGCTTACAAGGTACGCAAGCCAATGGGATGGACATACATAGGTCAAGACTGTCCTGTCAGCTGGATTTTGCGAGGAGGAAAGCTACCTGGGTAGCCGATACTTAGCTTTCTTTTGCGTCAGTGGCCAAAAGAAGGGGAGGCCACACCCGCAATCTTCTCCGCTCATGTGGCGAGCGGTTCGAAGCCACATCAGCCAGAAGCTTTCCTAATGGTCGCTATTATTCTCCAGGCTGGTAATCCTCGCGCCGTCCGTGAGCACGGACTTTGCTGAGGATTTACAGTGGTCCTTGAACGATCGAGCAAATGAAATTCTGAGAACGGCGGTGTCGAATTGCCACATCTTTCAATAACAAGTTGGGGTATCAAAGACCGAGCGGAGTTTGATAAACCTCAACCAAGGGAATGATTTCTTTCTTTTTCCCCTTTGGCCCTCATTCGTTGCAATACTAATCCTTGCTCGCCCAGCCTGGTTAGGGTCGAATTGAGTTCGTCTGCCGCAAGTAATGAATAGTCAAGAACAAGGTTTGATCCGGTATGCACACGGCTAATTAGAAAGTTACTTGGTACTGATGCAACGAGTTGAAAGTTCATCATTCAAATTATGCTGTTAGATCCTCTGGAGAGATATGTTCGACTCTCGCAGTTCTATTATTGCACCGCTTTCCTTCTTGTGGATTATGGCTGTGTTTTGTCTGCTTCGAGGAAGCAAGTTTGGGTCCAAACAGGGATTGTTTTGGGGGCTATATGAAGAGGTAAGACGTGAAATACAAAAGTGATATGTCGCTGTGACCCGCTCAAGATAACTGGCGAATTGTGTGGGGCCGACCAGTGAGATCGATTCTTCCAAGGTTCACTGGTTTAATTACAACTTACAAGTGGTCAGCATGGCGATAGTTCAGCCAGCGAATAAGAGTGGGACTCGTCAACCACAGCCGACAGGAGGAAATGAAAACAAGCTCATCCGCCCCCCAGCCATCTGCCCACACGATTATCGCCCGCCTTATCGGAATATCTCCTTGCTGGCTGTTGGTTTGAGATACTATTGAGGCAGGACTGCCTCGGCTTGTATTGGCAGCTCCGGGCGAATTTCAGTTACTATTTGATAGTGTTTGAAGTCGACGCTGAGGATCTTTCTTGAATATCGAGTCTCCACATATTCATTCATACAGTAATCCGTAGGCATTTAAGTTGCTCGAAAATAGTGTTCCGTAGGCCAGTTGTAAGAAAAAGAAAGAAACAGGAAGCACATGTCTGAAACGGACCCCCTATTCACATCATTATTGAGTTTCATTGAGTGTCCTTCGATTGCATATTTTTGTTAGTTTAAGGGGTGGATGTGTGCACGCACGTATATGTACCTGTGCCCATCGTGGGGTTGGTGAGGAACTTGTCACACTGATAAAATATCGCGTGGAATTCTTTGTTCCAGCCCCTGCTGGCAAAACCTTGGCAGAAGAAATAACAAGTATCAAACCATGGTGTGTAAGTGGAGAGAAAGAGACGAAGAATAATAATAATAATAATAATGATAAGTAAAGTCGATATTAAGGATCTGACCGCTATGGAGGATCGACCAAGGACCGGGAATTCAGTTTGAAGGTGCCAAACTCCAAGGTAGATTTATGTCTGACTACCTAGGTACTCCGTACGACAGAGAGAAAGGAACCAAGATGAAATTTTGTGAGGCCGAGCCAGTGGCATTGACGAGCTAGAAAGTCAGTATAAGCATATCAAGGGCGGGGAGCAAGTTCAAACAGTGCGCACCGAATGCTTTCTATGGATGATCGCATCCGCTTAAAGATACTAGAGCGTACACGCCAATTATCCATAAATATGGAGCCTGAATATGTCAGTTGCCTGAAGAAATATTGAAGAACCCAAGCTAATTTGGTGCTTATCTAAATCGGTGCATGAACTGTACCCGGATAGATAGAAACCTTTGCTGAGGCAGGCAACCCAGGGCCAGTGGGCATGTTAAACTTGAACTTTACGCGAGCTTATCCTGGTTCACAGAAGCGGGGTGATTTCCTCCGTTAAAATTAACCTTAATTGAACTGGTAAAATCAATAAAATAGCCTGTCTCGTTACTCCATGCAAGGTTGCTGACGGGTCAGCGGTGTATTTTCCGCACCTCCAAAATAAACAGATCGTTATATTCAGCCCCAACAATAATGTCAATGCTCACCATCAGTTTTCCCAGGATTCAGGACACAGCGCTGGAGTGGTGGAGGCGAGGCAACATCGCATGGCAAACAGGGATTATTACTCGTTCGTCTGCCTTCGGAATGCTTTCCTTGGACTCTGGAGCTAAGAGGAAGCAGACTAGGCTAAGGGCGTTGACCTGTGTACCAGCCTGCCAGGTGTCCACTTATAGTTAGCAACCCCCAATGGCATTTGCGCACTGCGAAGGGTGGATTGTGAGGGGTTCAACCTTAACCTGGACAGTGGAGGCCTGCGAGCAATGTCAGGTGAGCGTCAACCCCAGCTTCGGTAGCCTGTAGCCTGTAGCTAATAACTGTCCAGGGCCATGTCGCAAGAAAAATAAGACCTTCAGTTCTGTATGATGCCTGAAACACCAGTAAGCAGCGTGGTTAAAAATACATCAAAGATTATGTCTTGGGCGGAAGGTTGATGGCGAGTCTGCGAGAGACATTGTTGTTATTATTATTACAATATCAAGCCCTAACCGCAAGCCCTAGCCCTACTTCATCCATTCACGGTGTACCTCAGGTAGCTGCAGCCTTTGAGCCGCATCAACTACGTGATTTCCATCCATCCAAATTCCCAGTGTTTTGCACCAACACAGCCCTCTGCCATTATTGATACCTCATATCTGGTTCTTTGCCCCCGGGAGGCCTGCCAACTGTAATGTACAGTACATACATGCTCGGATTCTTATTATTATTTGCTGGGTTGCGGTCAGTCTTCCAGTGATTAGAACGAAAACTACCAAAGCTTAAATGTTCTTCCAAGCGCGAGGAGCAGCGGCTTGACTTGCTTATGGTCCGCCTGTCATCCATGAATTCTCGTATTATTCCCACCAGATCCACACCCTTGAAGGGAATGTTCAAATTCCGCTAACGATACACAGTACTAGTCCGGGCTAAAGTTCAAGGCTATTGATAAATTCTTGTCCTCTTTTGTCCAAAGTCGGGCTCCATCCGCCTGGAAAGAGGATCGCGCCCTGGCCGCTTTTGACAAGCTGCCTAGCTGCTGGTGGTGGCTCTGTCACTGGTAAGCGGAGATAGGATGAATCCAAACAATAATGATAATTGTTCAAGGGTTTGTGAACTCTGGACCATGGGCCCGGCCCTTGGCATAAGCCTAATCGGACATATTAGCTTGACACTCTGAACCCTGTCCAGCGCACCCTGTAGACTGAACCTTTGCTTCCACCAAACAGAACTTGCCTCTGCTCAGGATACGAGCATCCTCGAATGGACCAGGTGTTGTCCCACTTCGAACTAGTTGCAGATTGCAGCCGCACCGTGCGCCAGTGACGAAAAAATGGGCAACTTTCCCCTTCTCGAGGTTCCCCACCACCTGGGCTCGTGTCAGAATTCGGGCCAACCAGAATTAAGTCTGATCCGTCAAATTTTGTTTTTCTGCTGCTGCTTTGGGGAATGCTGGCTGCGGCCATCAATTTTCTTAATTCCACCATTTTGGAGGCTAGCCAAGGGACAAGACACTTGTCGAGGTTCGTCGCGTGCTGGTCCGCTTGCTGGTGCTTCCAATTCCCGGTGTCTTTCGATTTGGCGAGAGGCCCATCCAGCCTCTCCCGTGACCCCAAAATCCCTTCTTCGTGAAGGGTCATTTGGAGAGGGGTCGTTAGTGGGAAGAGTCCGATTCTCCAAAACGATTTTTGCCATGTTTGGCCTCTGGATTGCTCTGGATCTGCTCTCAGAGACTTGCATTTTTTCCAGTTCCCCCACCGCCAGAATTCTGATTGGAAAAATGGTTATGATTTAGCACTTCATATCCCAAGTTTGACAAAGAGAAGATCGCCCAACTTTTGCAGTCAAGGTTCCAAGAATCACTCATGCCTTAAGTTAAACATCGGTCGGCTCTGACCATCCTGAAGTTTAGTTATTACCTTTTTATGATTATTATTATTATTATTTTGCCGCTTAACCTTTTATTTGTTTGATTACTACATCCGTCCTCCATAATTAATTACCCTCGCTTTCTACCCCTTTGGGTTCCGGCTTGTGCATTTCCCCGGAATTATTTGAAAAATAGAAAACCACCCTTACTCCCCTTTCCCCTTCCGTTTTTTCCTTGTCTTTCTTCCGTATAAAATTTCACTAGATATCTCACTGTGTCACTCTATTCCGCATCTTTTGTCATTTTACCCCTTTCTGCCTTTAACAACAGAACTCGATCTTCCCTCACTTACACACGCGCCAGGCTTGTACAACATATGCGACGCGAGCACTTTGCAGTGAAAGAAAACGGAAAATAAACAATTCAAGTGGAAACGGACAGATCGGAGCAGTTTAGTCGCAGTGCCCGAAAGAAAATCAGAATCGTGTTATTGCCGCGGGTATTATTTTGATATCTCTGATCAACTGAGCTTATTCCCACTTGCGCCTCCCGACAGGGAAATACCTGCCCGGAGTTCCAGGGGCCACCCGAGCTACCACAAGTGATCGTCGCCTCTCCACTCCACATCCCTCTATCACGATCACCAACACATTTATATCGATATTTTTTAATTCTTTTGCGGCGCCGATCCGGAGGGGATACTACTTCTCGAGTAAAAAAACCCCTGGCCTTAATATCGATTGTACCCAGCTCATTGTGACAAAAGCCAAGGCATATCTTTCTGGCCGACCGTGCAATTGTACAGATACTTTTACATCTAAAGGCGACTGTTTCCCTCCAGCGCGTTTCGAGCCGCCTCCAAGATCTGGTTTCTGAGTAGGTACAGACTTGTCGCGTTTTAGCCCTCACTACGTCTACCTTGCTTCATTTCCCATTGCTGTTGTAGTTATATTGTTATGGCCAACCCTTGCCGGCGCATACAATTTCCCAATTTTTCGCCGCATCAGTGCTCATGTTTCACTTCCTTCATCGTACATTCCTTTCGGCATAAGATTTGGGATTTCGGCTCACTTGGGACTTTTGTGTTAATGATAACTTGACTTCAGGATGCGATCAAGCAAACCCGACTTCTCGAATTCACAGCCCCCCCTCTTTTAACGCCGTATTCATTCCATTCTCAGCTACTGTTCTAATTGACGACACTTGTACGCTCCGCCTCAGCTGCACCTTCAGTATCTATACCCCCAAGGCAACAGCTCCCGTTTGCCTCGAAAAATTGCTCTCAATCGGACTCCTAAGTCCCCTCTTGCGTCTAGAGCCTCGCTTCTATCGAAATCCACCAACACGAGTTACCACTGAGAGAGTCGCGCCCAGTTCATATTTTAGTGCAATATCGTCGCCCGATTTTCTATCGCAGCTGAGCAGCTAACTGCCCTCCGTGGATACTTCTGGTATTTCTGGTGGTCGATATTGGCCTGGCAGTGTCTATTCCATACTCCAACCGGGGCAAGTACCCCTCACCACTGCTCCCCCAACACCCGCCCCATATTCCGAATTTTCAAGGCAGCCAGGCCCGTCGCGAAACCTTTCCGTCACCGTGGCGACCCTTGCAGTTCAGCCGCCCGGAATGGGGACGGCGCTTGATGCTCTGAATTCACACCAGTCACTGACGTCTCGACGACCAGCTGCAAACAATTTACCTGGCTTCGAGCTTCTCCATCCTCAAGTTTCGCAATCGCAAAAATATTCCTACCCTTCAAACACTAACGCGCAACAGCCTTCGAGAGTCGGCAACTTATTAACCCCTCCATCAAACTCTTCATCAGACGCCGGCTCGATTTCCACGTACGTGGGCCATAATTCTGTTTCGTCCAGTCAAACAGCTCCTTCATATTCTCAGAGCTACTGGCCACCTTCAAATAACTTTGGTACTGGTATGATCAACCAGCCCTGGCCCCAGTCATTTCCTTCAAGGAGCGGGTTTTCACCACCCTCATCATTTGCAGGTCGAAATAATTCGAACTCCCCTACTACTGCGGATACTTTAACGCCAACATACGACATAAACCATCGCGGGTATTTCCAAACAACAATTCCTGGCGCATCCACGTCTTCTGGCCCATCACCTACCTCACAGCAACCCCAACAGGCTATGGCGCACGTCTTGATGAATGCGCAAGCCACCACTGCGACGGTGCCGCCTACTCCACCAGCACACAACAACGTTGATGCCTATGGGCAGAAGCTACCATCTACTCCACTATATAGTGGATCACAACAAAGTACCCCACAACAAGCCACTTTCCAGCCATATCAGAACGGTGGCGGTTCAGCCATGCACCACTCTAGCGCGAACGGGCCGCCATCGAGGATCTCGCCGATACAAGTTCAGCTACAAGGCGAAGGGCAGCATCAGTTAACCCAGTATAGTAGTAGGCCATATCCATCTTACTCCCTACCCGCAATGAGCGGCCCAATTATGACGAACGTACACCATCCGAATTCTCAACTGGCACTTATGGGATCTCTACAACCAAACCTGCTACCAGCTTTCAACAGTGGCCATGCAGCGACTATGAGTAGTATGTATAATGGACACCCCCATCACATACACGGACTTATGCAACATCCGCCACCCGATGATCGACCATACCGATGCGACCAGTGTACACAAAGTTTTAGGCGGAACCACGACTTAAAAAGACATAAACGCATTCATTTAGCAGTCAAACCATATCCCTGCGATCACTGTGCGAAGAGTTTTTCACGCAAGGATGCATTAAAGGTATAAATGGCCCTCTAACCACTTTCCATCATCTACAAGCTTCTTTGCTAACCAGTATACTTACTTATAGCGACATATTCTTGTTAAAGGCTGTGACAAGGACAAGGATTCCCACTCTGATAAAAACAGCACAACGGCTGGATCCCCCATAATGACGCGCACCGACGCTGGCACAGGTAACCCTGCCAGCGGCCGAACTCACAGTTTGCAAGGAAACCATGCTTTGAAGTCGCATACATGAAGTTCGTTTCTGCTTTCTGTCATTTATTTCGTTTGATATAATCCGGGCGGATACGTGCTTAACTCGTATGGGTTACTCTAGTTTATGTTCTACAGCAGTTTTTTGCAGCTTCCCCGCAATTTGAAAACTAATAACCCCTTTTTGACCCTTATTTTCCGCCATTTTTTGTTTTGGGAAACGGCACATATTTCCTCCCTCATACTTGCTCTCTTCATGTGGTATTGGCATTTTCTTGGAATTTGGGCAATAGGGTAGAGTTGAGGTGTCCTTGGGTCTATTTTATCGGAAATATTTTTATCATCAACCGATTTTCCGCGCTCCTTTATGTGCTGTTCATGGTCTTTCCTCCCCTTTTTTTATTTGCCCGTCATGATACCTTTTATCCATCATATATAGGCGTTCCATATTCTTTTCTTTCCGCAATGTCCTATAGTAGCCTCAACTCCTCGTGCGCGTTTTGAGCGACAACTTTTTAGCCTTTTACCCAATCCTTTTATTTATTTGATGCTTCATCTCTTCTGATCATATTGCCCTCGTCCTATCTTCCCTTATTTTTCCTCGTTCTCTACTGGTCTGTTCAAACAACTTATTATTTTGTCTTCATATTCCCTTCCATATTATTCTCTATACTATATTACCTTTGGCATCTTACTATTGTCGTTTTTGCTTGACCTCACTTATACGCCCTTGTATCTATATAAGTACTATGCATCATGTTATTATATCCTGGCTGAACCAAATGAAAGCATCAAGAAGCAATGAGCCCCTGAAAAGGTTTCTCCATGTTGTCAACGTTCTACTAGACTTCACTTCTCGTGGAGTTTACCCCGGCTCTGCGGTATATTTCAAGTAATATTTGATAATTCACTGAACTGATAAGGGATGACACCTGCGAACAGTCTGCATGTAATACTAACGACTCATAATAAGTATAACTCTCAAGTGGCAACAAACGTGTTTTCGCGCCCTTTTGAATCACGCAAACAATCCACACATTAACGGCAAACTTTCCCGGCCTCCACATGGAAAAGTATGTATTTTGAAGGCATTTCTACTTTCCCCATTCGCTTCATTCGAAACCAGAGTCAGACCGCACACTATCCGTGCGGATGGCGAGCCAACCCTCTAAATACACAATCCCTTCCCTCAATAAAACAACGCCATCCTTAGTAATTAAACAAGCTATGCATAGGCACAAATTCAATACCAAGACAAAATCCTCGTACTTTCTTCGAAATCACTCCACAGCAAACTCCATGGAAACTTTTCCCAGAAACGGGGCGGGGATGTCAGGAAACAATCGTCTAGGCGGCCTGAATGAACTGTATATATTGGCAATTGCGTATCACATGTTCAACATAAACCTTCTAATTAATGCATTTCGAAATCCGGCCAAATGAGTTGACTTAGACAGCCGTAGCAGGCGCCGTTTCACGGCTTGCCGGAATTATCCGCATCGGTATTCCCGCCCTTCTCCTTATTGCGCCAGAAGCCCGGAACATCATGGATATTATGATAAGACCAGTATGGCGGCCTCGCGTAATGCAATGCCCACTTCCCCGGTCCGTGGAGCTTGTCGTAGAACTCAAAGCATGAAAGCACATCAATATACCTCCAACCAACATCCTCATTCTCGTCCGCAGTCTTCCCATCTTCAAAATCCGGGTGGACAGTGTATTCCCTCTCCTGAGCAGGTAGCGGACCCCACTCCCTGCAAAGCAACTTAATGACAGGTTCGGTCATATGTTTGATGGACTCAAGAGAGATATCATCAACAAAGAGGCAGAAGTTGTACCGCGTTGTGCTGGCAATTTGTTTCCGAATACTCTCCTCCTCCCCGCGTTCAGATTCGGGGAGCTTAGGTAGTTTATCCATTTCATTTTGCACGAAACGGTTGAAGTGGTCACGAACAACATGCGACGAGACGCTATCGAGTTGAGCCTTGTCGTCCATTACAATCAGTTCGTGGCGATCCCAGAATTCTTCGCCGCCTTCCATCATCAGGTAGCCCTCCATATGGCTGCAGATAAGATCGAGCATTTCCTGCCAGGCATCTTCATCGTTGTATGTACACCGATACACGACGAAACCCCAGGTTTTGTCTGTCTTAAGCTTGTCGTCTTTGAGAGACTCTTCAATCGCGACGACAGGCTGGGATTCGTCATCCCACAAGGTTCCAAACCCATATTCAGGCTTCTCTGCCCTACTCACGTTGTGAGTTGAGTCTGTTGCTTTTTCCTCTGGGTAGAGGAGTTTTGTAGAATGGGAGAACTGTTGCCCTCGTTGTAGTTGATACTGCCGTTGGGATTTGAGTATGAATCGATTTCTAAGATAAGGGAAGCACGATGAGGAACTCCTCACGTATGTGCTTGAGATACGCGGCCTAGCAAAGCTAGTAAAATATCTCAAATGCATACTGGAAGGGGACTAGTTTCTTGCCTGCATTTTATATTGATGGCGCGTTAAGGGAGTATATACTGCGTTGTTGCTGGTTCTCCCGAGGTCTCTTTTTTTAGGCAGCTTAGTCAGCAGAATAGGCTCTCCAAACAATTCAGGGGTAAAATACACAATGGACATCAGAGGATTCTATCACTTTTGTGTAAATGAACGGAAAATGAACATTTGTCAATGCAATAGCACTGGATAGATATATTTATAGCATTTGAAAGAGCTATGCATCACTGCCATTTACTGAAACAGTCTGAACCCGGTCTTGTTTTGTCTGTTTTGGAGAAACTGTTCACATTCTTGGGAAAGATTTGATAATTCCTGCCATCACAGTGGGCAATTTGAAGAAAGCTAACTATATTAGCGCTAAGAACATATAATTACGTGAATCATACTCCGTAAATAGTTATCATATCTGTTTCATCATGCCCTCATTTTCTTTTCTTTGCATTTTATAATCTCGCAATATACGGAGTACTCTGCCGGTGAAAGCGCTTAAGGATCGAACCGAATTTTATCCACGGCTTTTTTTAATAAATTAGCCTGAGCGATTAAGGCTACTGCTGCAGGATTGTTCATCGTGTTTGCCTTGTAGAATTTGTTGTTAATTCGACCCACACTGTCGATCACGAAAGCAGTACCAATAACCACCATTTCCGCGTACAAGTCGGTTTCAAATTCTTTCCAAATGTCGGATAAAGGCTCAAGCCCAGGCATGTATCTGCCAGCAATCGCAATTTCTTTTGCAAGGTCTTTCCTTGCGTCATCGAGACCACCTCTAAGAGCCCCATAGTTCAAATAGTTGAACACGCCGATCGTCTAAGAGGGTTAGCGATCGATCTGCCGTGTAAAAACATGGGACTCACTTTCTGAATCTTTCCAGCGACCAGCTTCGCAGCTTCCATATCGCCCTTCGCCACATTTCTTAGAGCTGTGTTAAACGTCGAGAGGGCCATAGGTTGAGCTCCACCTACAAGGTTCTTCTTGATGTAGTTCATATCGCGAGGGAGTATGGACATGCCAGTCCGGTAGGCATAGGACCCTATGATCTCAAATATACGATCATTCGGTGTCAATGGAGGTGTCCAGCTAGCTTGGTCTGATACTATAGCTCCAATTCGCGGCAACGTAACATCGTACACCTTATTCCAGCCGCCGACCAGCTTTTGCGGATCGATAATAGCGGACTTCATCTTTGCACCAGAAGGTAGATAACCAGTTATCGCAGTCTGGAGGAATCTTTTGATCATTTGGATCTGTCAAATCATTAGTGGCTAAAATTTTCCACCTACAGTGAGTGCGATTCTACGGACTATGGCCTACCTCTTGGAGATGTTCCGCATGGAAACCTTTCTTCGGAAGATCAGCGAGTCTGACGTACTGAACCGCCGTAGATCCACAGACATCCTTTAACATTCTAGTTGTGAGAGAGAAAAAGAGACGTGAGCGTTTTGTCAAACACAAATTGAGGAGGGTGGAGTTGGGGTTACCTGAATCCCCCTTGCAGAGGTAGGGTCGACGCTCCATCGCCTGTGGCGACTGTAAGTCCTGGTTTATACGGTCGGCTTACCATCCTGAGTGCACCATAAATATTGGTGCCTAGTAGTTTGGGTATTTCTAAAAACATGGTACGGGGACTCCCAGGCCTCGGCGGAACTCTCAGCTCTAAAGGTCCTGATTCACTATAGCTCCACAAAGTTCTTCCCTGGCCGTCCTGGTAGGAACGCTTATATAGGACACCGCTGCTGTCCAGAAGGCCCGACTCGTCATCACACGCATCGTCGTCAGTGCATGTGTCAGTATCACACGCGAGCGTCTTGAGGGCGTCGAGATTAGGGGTGCAGCACAGAGATTTTTCACGATACCCTTGCAGGCAATCAGTACAATTAGCGAAAGGTGAGCGAGGGAAGCTTACAGCTGCACCCAGAATAACTATCACCCCGGGAATCAACCTCAAGGGTCACTTCATTCTCATTGCAGGTGTTATGAGCACAATCTCCGCTGCCTACCCAATGGCAGTTTTTGTAGGGCATAGGCTGACTCTTCGGGCAGCAAAAGTTATTTCCGTGTTTGAACACAGTGCCCCATCCAGTGCGGTCCCACATGTAAGCTATACTCTCTTCATCATCTTTGCATGAGCTACCACTAGGTAGGGTTAGGAAACCACTGTGTCGTAAAGCGTTTATTGGGGCAGACAACATACACGCCAGAACTCCAGTAGCAAATTTTATTGAAATCGTCGAACATTCCCATTTTACAGCACAGGGCCTTTCCACCTCGTGAGCACCTCCCTGTTCCAGACTGACCAGGAGTGCCGCCCCAGCTCGAACCGGCAATATTAACTTCACCAGCATGACATCTGCCATTGCAATCACCCCCGGAGCCGCGCCACTGGCAGTCTTTAAGCCCGCTGTTACTAGGACAGCATATAGGCTTGCCGCACTCACCCTGCCAAAAGCAGATTGGTTAGGATCATTGTATAGATTTTGAGCCAACATTATGTATAGTTATTCACTTACATCCTTGCCACCGCAACCGTCTTTATCATACCCCATCTTGACATATGGCGAGCAGCTCGCCACTTGAGGGTTCTCTAGGTACACCGCATCCTTGAACTTGAAACATTTTCGCCCAAGGAAATCATTGAGGTCATCTGCAAGAGGTTGTTGCGCCTGGTCCCCCCGGAGGCTTCGTGCGGTCACCAGTTTAGTGTCTCCTGTTAACGCTTTGTGTGCAGTCAAATCGTAGTCATCTGCTTAGGGTTAAATTTACTGTCTTCTGAACAACATAAAGGGGCCATTCGGGATATCAAACCTAGGTCTGATGCCCATATTAAGGAGCCAGAGAAGCCAACTTCATTTGCCCAGTCAAGCTTTTGTTTAAAGGTGTCCTTATCATCATATGAGATCCATTGATTGGAGTTCCAGGAGAAGTACTTGACTGCTGCCTTCTTGTCGTGGGTGACGCTTATGGCGCCCCTTTTCGGGTCACTGTTCTTGTTCAAAATGTCTCTTATTTCATATTGGGAAAGATCTAGAATGTATTAGCTGTCATATTTCTAAAATGTATTTGAAAGAGTAGAATACTAACATCCACTTTGCTTTGTGCAAACCCCAGGTTTAGCGCCTGCACTAAAAGGGCATCCAGGTTTCCTGCAGCCAGGGTTTTGAAGAGTGAAAGCACGACCATAGAAACCAAACCCAATTGCAATTTTGGAGGGGGGCACTTTTACTCTCCAGAGAAGTTCCACCGCGGTTTTAATTTCAGTTAGGTTTGTATGCCCTTGAACAATGGAGCCGCTGCCAAGTTATCAAGTTAGTCGCTGGGCTATATTTAAATTTTTCGAGTGAAGGGCCTACATAGGATTATCCCTATCCCAGACACCATGTAGATCGTATGTCATCTAGAATTATTCAGCCCATGTGCCCATTCGAAGGAAGGCTACTCTTTAACTCACGAGGTTCATCCAGTCTGAATATTTGAGCATTCCAGGCAGGTCAAACCAACGCATATACCAGTATGAAGACGGGCCTGTGAAAGTAATGCCCAATTTTCGACCCGATTTATTGAATGTTTCACGGATTTCTTTCATTAAAAGTACATAGTTCTTCGTATCGTCCTTCTTCCCACCTCTGTCAGGAGCACCTGGATATTCCCTTCTCAAACGTTAGTGAGTTCGCAATAAACTCGGCCCAAAGGGTTTAATAAAATATCTCACCAATCAATATCAACACCATCAAAGCCATATTGGTTCAAGAAGCTGAGGATATTGTTTGCGAATTTTTGACGATTGGCAGCTGATCTCGCAATGTTGCCAAAAATGGGCTGGGTGATGGTGTTGTTATCGGAAAAGGTCCAGCCACCGATACTGACATATAGTTGGAGGGAGGACTTGACGATTTTGAGGGCGGCCACTTCATCAAAAAGAGAGGTCGGTGTTGCAGCATCCATTGTGGTTATCTCAAGGCTTTTAGGGTCGATGTAGGCAAAAGCATAATTGAGGTGTGTGAGGCCACCAACTACATTGTATGTAAGCGTATCTGAGTACGTGCAGCTGAGTATGAGTGGAATTACCTGGGAGATCTAGAGGCGACGCCTTGTGGCATTTAGATCGAGCATTCCATGCTTCATAATAGCCAACGACTAAAGTCCCAGGTTAGCTTCTAGAATATGTGTATGCCTTTGGTGATATTTACCTCTGGACAACATCTCACCTTTCCTCGAACCACCGGGAGGCTTTGGGTGCAGAACGCAATGAGACTGACATCCTTTTCCACAGAATTCTATGTACCATGCTTGTTAGTTAGGAATGAGTAAAGTATGGGGAAGGGAGATGGACATACCTTTAGTGGTACCACAGAAGCCATATTGTGAGCAGCTAGTGTAAATTATAATTATGATCAGCACGACATTATGCAGAATCCCCATAGGTATCCGTATATATATATACCAGGTGTTCATCGGACAGGTCTTGTTTTTCGGATTTGCGAACTGCCCACACTCCGCACCAGCATCACAATTGCTAACACAGCCCTTTCCACAGTAGTCGGGGCCATAGCCACAATATCCACCAGCTATAATCATCAATTATTATCCTTGATAGGGGACAATTATTCCACTTACAGCCACAGCATGCACCATTACTACACGGTTCTGGGAAGGAAATCAAGATAGTCAGCACGGGCAGGAGACTCCATCCAAATATTGATGCTTACTGCTTGGACCACAGGAATAGTCATCTCGACGCAGTAAAGAGACGTTTACATCCCGCAGAGGTGGCTGAGCAATGTTAGACGCATGTCTCCTGCGTCGTCCGATTGGAATTGCATCTAGAGGCGGATTGGGGTAATGTATATCAATGCCCTGGTAGAGGGAAGGGGTTGCGAAAAACAAGAACAAGTACAACCAGAACAACATATTGATAAGTCCAACAGTTGATCAAGGAAACAGGAGGTTATCTCAAACTTCTGAGAATAGAATGGTGAAGGGGGCACTCTGGTATAAAAGCGAACGATGTTGTCTACTCTGTAGTTGAAATGATGTCGTTCGCAGAGATCATATAAACAGGTGAAGTAGCAGAGCCTCAACCCCTTTTGGGAAATCTGCAAAAGCCCTGGAGCCTCACCATATCTCCGCGCTCCAATGAACAATAGTAGATATTGAAGGGTATATGACATTTAAAAGACACTAGAACATCGTTTATAGCCCTTTTGTTACGATATCACTGGCAATTTACTGCTGCCTACTCTGTCAAGCTGGAGAAGAAACAGAAAAAGCACACGTCCAAGGTACGATCAACATATTCCTGGCTGGAATGATACGACAGAGAACGGGTAACAACCCATATTCCAACAAAAAATGATGGCGACTGGAAATTTGACCAAGTCTTGAAACTTTGAAGAACTGTATGGTATGTACCACTATTCAGGTACATAACGTTGAAGAGATATTTGTATGCTTGTTATGGTGTTGTTGAGATGTTCAAGAGACGAAATGTAAAAATGTAAAATTCAGGGGCTGGGTTCATTAGTATTAGTCATCATCGCACAGCCCCGCGTGATTGGACAGATAACCCCCTTTTCAATACGCCCCTGAATTGGAATTTGGAAACAAACCTTGGAGATGGGAATAAAAGTCACTACGAACAAGGTCATAAGGATATCAGCTTGACAGTTCTTTTCAAGCCTTTCAGTTTTCTTTTTGCAGCTCGGGAGGTCTCTATGTTTTGAGCAACTGCGTGCCACAGTAAGGTTTTGTTTGCTGTCTAGTCCATTCAAACGAACTCAATTCGATATCTAATCTGACCCCTACAGCATTACTCCGGAATAATTCTCAGAATAAACAATTCTAACAGCCTTATCTTCAGGGGGAAGTTTGCTTTAGGACAAAATTGTTGGCTCTTCGACAGTGCCAGGGAAGAAGTCGCATCTTCGCTTCACTACTTATACTAAACAGGCATAAGTAGCAGCCAGGTGGCATGTCTCGCAGACTCATTCTTCTTCCATTTGTCCTGGTGGTGGTTCTCTTGGCCTCAACAATATGGAGCCAACAACTGGAAGGTTATATACTACCCTTCGAAGACCTGGGTTTGAGCGATTCCTGTTTTGTTGCTATCAACACCACACTGCTCGCGTGTCCTGCTTGGCTCGGTAGCTATTCCGGCGTAATGTATGTACAGTACATATATCCAGTGCTATATTTATTGGTTTATATGCTAACCCGGTAGATAGGCAGGCGAGTGTTGAAATACTACCAAAGGAGCAACTTGAACTTCTATGTGGGACTTCATGCCGCAAGGATCTGGACAATCTTCGAAATTCGATCCTGGGCGCTTGTAAGGGCCCAAATGATGTGATTGTTCCTGGCGGAAGTATAGCATACCCAGGTATGAATGAGACCTGAGCGTGTGTTCATTTCTTCAGCTAAGGATTATTATCAATGAGCAACCTATCTGGTTGACCGGTTTCTCTATGCCACGAGCCTATCCTGCTTAGAAGACGGGTAAGTGCTAGGTTTCGGACGGAATAGTCTCTCGGGTTTGTGAGTTGACAACTTCACTAGATCAACTGGCCAGTACTGTGATGTGATTGCCGCCAGTTGGAACGGAACATCTACACCGGCTCGGGATTGTTCATTTTGCGAGCTTGGTATCCAAAAGCTTCAACTTTCATCACCCTTTGGTTATTCCGAAGAGGGAGCAGCAGACTTCTCGTCCCTAACATCAAGTTGTAGTGCTGATGGCTACAACTATGCCACTCCTACATACTACGCGCTCAACTCAACAACTGCTCCCCCAGCACCAACCTGTACTAGCCCATATGTGATCAAGGAGGGCGACACTTGCGTGACCATTTCTCGAGATAATAATGTCTCAACATATAGGCTAATCGTGGAGAATTCTATTGATATCAACTGTAATCTCTTACCAGCAGCAGGAAAAGCCCTTTGCATACCAAGGGCATGTGAAACGCATCAACTGCAGCTTGCTGACACATGCCGGACACTGGTGCGTGACTTGAACATAACCATGGCACAGCTTCTAGCCTGGAATCCCCATATCAATAGCGGCTGCTCTAACTTGGCCGCTTATACGGGCTGGTATTTCTGTGCAAGGTGAATATCCCGATTGCCCCTCAGACATCAATGAACTAACAAGGCCACTATAGTTCACCAACGCCAACGGTCCCCGTCCGAGAAGGGGGAAATGCGATAACAGCAGCGCCAGTGCCACCCGACGCCCAAGGACAGTCAAACACCAACTGCAGCCGATGGTATCTAGTACGTGATCCTTTATCTTGTTAATCCAAAAGAAAGAAACAAAAGGAAAGAAAATAAAACTAGAGGGTGAGATGTAGTAGCTAACTGGACTCACAATAGGTCGAAGAAGGTGACTACTGCTCCATGATTTCACTTAGATTCAGCATCTCTCTCAAGGACTTTTATTTCCTAAACCCTCAAGTTGACGGTAACTGCACAAACCTATGGAGGAATACATCGTACTGCGTACAACCCGTCGGAGACCTTGCAACATATAGTGGATATCCCGTTGAGACACCTTCCGCTACGTTTACCCAGCCTCCCGCAGCGTCGTTCGTTCCCAGTCCAATCGAATTTCCGCCCCTAAAACCAACAGCACCAGGAACAATTAAAGATTGTCTCGTATATGAAGATGCCTTCAACGAACACGCAGGGTTTGGCAATGATCTCGAGACTATGAATCGGTGTCAAAATTGGGCGTGGGTCGCTGACGTGACAGTCGATGATTTGATAGAATGGAATCCAAGTCTTTCACGAGAGAGTTGCTTTTTGCAGGTTGAGTATAGCTACTGTATTCGGCTCTGGGAGAGAAGACGTGAGTATTTTATAACCTATATCGAATTCCCTTTTAATCACTGTTAACAGTAACTCATGATTTTCTTCTGCAGCTGTCTATGCCGGCCCCCAGGATCACTGTATGAAGCCGAACACAAAGCTCATACCGCCCACGTCTCTCCAGCCATCGGACTGTGACTGCTATGTCCAGCTTCGAGCAGCTGATAAGGGTAAGCGACTGCCCTAACAATGATATTGAAAGACATACATTTTACAACGAAAATTAACTCTATTTTCCTAGCAATTTTCAAATGCTCAATGTTTTCCGATCTGTTCGATGTCGACGTAGCGACAGTCGCATCTCTTAACCCCTGGATCGGCTTAGACTGCGACACGGGACTCTGGAGTGAACTGTCGCCAGATGGATTCGTTCAACTTTGTGTTAGCAAAAACAGTCCTCCAACTCCAGCACAGAGGTCAGAAAATTCACCAGGCTATTGACCCTGGGAGGAAGGAAAATTTACCGGTGTTTGAGTGCGAGTCCTTTATGAATTTGACGATATGGACGATGATGAGTAGACTTATCCACAGTAAACATCGATGGGCCTTCAAGGTTGTATGTTAATTACTAAACAAAAAATGGGCCCAAACTTTTAAGTTTGAATGGTCTCAACAAAACGTAAACCTTTTAACGATGCTAAAATCGAGGCCGTCATTGTTTTGCTCTGTTTTGTTTTTATCTGTACCACCCATATGCGTGGTGCAGGAGATCAATCCCACCCCTCAAGAGTTGTAAAGCCAATTGTAGCTCCTCCGCAATGTACCCCACAAGTGAAAGCTGTCATTCAAAGTCCGTCCCACCAGCACAACCGCCTGATGACCAAGGAAACAAGATGCAAGGAAACGAGATGCAAGCAAAACAAGGCAAATTTCCCACCTCTTTAAATTTATTGGTTTCGCTTTCATTTTTCAGTTTCACATGGTTGAAATAAGTATATTGCCAATAATTTGTTGGAAAAACCCAAAAAAAGTTTCAAGGAAACCGGAAGGGAAAGGCGAAAGTCAATGACGTCTGGAGCATATATATATAGGTAATTACGTCACTTTCAACTCATCTAACACACAAAAATTATAGGGAACATGGCGGAAGTCGATTTAGACCTTTTTCTTGAATTAAAAAGCATATATAATGAAACGCCAGAGTCCACGCCTAGGGGTTGTGGGGCCAAACAGTTCTTAACAGTATTTGAATAGAAATTATTCAATTTGTGAAATCCCTGAACGCTGCTCTGAACCCGATATTCAGGCACGGGCAGCATTGTTGATTACATAGCAGGAATCAAATTGCAAATTAAAGAAAAGAAAATGAGTCTTGCAGCGCATGTAAGTAAGATTCCATACAGAAGTTGTTCATCCTCGAAGATCCCCGCGCAGCCCCTTTTGTTTTAGATTAGTACGGAGTACATATACAGTGACCTCTGGATTAAGATGTGCGTCACTCTGCGCAAGCGGCTTTGCCAAACTTCATTAAGTGTTTTTTACATTTTACAGCACCTCTTTTTTTCTCAAAGACAATGTATCAATCTATATGCTCGTTACTAAATCATTTCTGCTATCCCATTACTGGCTTTTGACAACGTGTGTAGGTTGACGCCAACCAACTGGTTGAGGAGTTACGCAATGATCCGGAACGCAGAAAAAGCGAACGGATATGGACTGAGAACGTCTCCGGGTCCATGACCCCGTATTCCACGCGATATGCTAGTCGTGAGGAAATACCCAAGTTCAAGATACCGGAGAAGGGTGCGCCAGCGGAGGCAGTGCGTAGAATGCTGAGGGATGACTTGGATTTGGATGGGATTCCAAATTTGAACATGGCTAGGTCGGTGATAATTAAATCTTCACCTAGGCAACTTATTGCGGCTCACTTTAGAAACTTGTTCAAAATGAGTCTGCCGATATTGTGCTAACGGAGAATGTTGGAATGTTTATAGTTTCGTCGGCACGTACATGGAACGTGAAGCTGACGAGCTTGTATTCGAGAATATCAGCAAAAATTTGGCTGATGCTGATGAATATCCGGCCTTGATGGAGATGCATGCGCATTGCGTGTCAATGATATCGAATCTCTGGCATGCGCAGCCTGGGGAGCACGCAACTGGGTCTGCCACGACCGGGTCTTCCGAAGCTATCCATCTGGGTGGCTTAGCAATGAAAAAACGCTGGCAGGAGAGAAGGAAAGCGGCGGGAAAAGACACCTCGAAACCAAACATCATCATGGGCGCGAACGCACAGGTTGCACTTCTCAAATTCGCCAGGTACTTCGACGTCGAGCCCCGAATTATAGATGTCTCTCACAAGAGCCAGTATCGACTTGACCCAGAACTCGTAAGGAAGAACTTAGACGAGAACACAATCGGTATCTTTGTTATTCTGGGTAGTACATACACTGGTCACTACGAACCAGTGGAGGAGATCTCAAATATTCTGGATGAATTCGAAGCAAAGACTGGTTTAGATCTGCCTATTCATGTCGATGCGGCAAGCGGGGGATTTGTGGCCCCATTCACCTACGCTCAAGCCGGAGGCCCAAAATGGTGATTACCTCTAGCAACTGAAACAAGAAACAACAAGCTAACAACGTATAACTAGGGATTTTTCGCTTCCTCGCGTGAAATCTATTAATGTATCCGGCCATAAGTTCGGTTTGGTATACGCGGGGCTTGGGTGGATCATTTGGCGGGATAGGGCGTATCTGCCAAACGACCTTATTTTTGAGCTCCATTATCTTGGTGGAACCGAAGAGACGTTTACCTTAAATTTCTCCCGGCCCGGAATGCAGGTGGTAGGCCAGTATTACAATCTTATCCGTCTTGGCTTCAGCGGGTATCGTGAAATCATGGAGAATTGTCTAGCAAATGCTAGATTGCTAAGCACGGCACTCGAGAAGACGGGGTGGTTCATATGCGTCAGTGACATTCATCGGAAGAAAGGGAGTTTTGACTTTGAGCATGTCAAAGGCCTGTTGAAATACCAGCAAGGCGAAACATCAGCGGATTATAATGCAGGCTTGCCAGTAGTCGCTTTTCGGTTTTCTGATGAGTTTCAGAAAAAGTTCCCAGACATTAAGCAGGATAGCGTCAGTTTATTGCTTCGTGCGAAGCAGTATATCATTCCAAGTATGTCACTCCTATTTTTCTGGTTCGCGTATTTTAGAGTGAAATTTCCATATATAATAGACTGCGAGATATATTGGAACGCGCGCGCAGAAAGCTAACAAGGATGACCACAACATAGATTACCCACTTCCACCGACGGAGGACAAGACTGAGATCCTGCGGGTAGTTGTGCGCGAAAGTATGTCTGCAGACCTCATTGATAGGCTTGTAGCGGACATCGTGGCTGTCACTGAGAGGCTCATGGCCACAGAGCCCGTGGATATGGCAGCGTTTCAAACAGGGCCCACCTCAGTCGCCAGGCGACGTATGCTCTCGAAACAAGACCATGCAGGGAAGGAAAAGGGCTTAAAGGGAGGAGCCAAAAGGCACGGTCACAAGGGAATTCACCGAGGCGTCTGTTAGCATGAAGTCTAGTTCTTTTCACACTCTGGGAGATAGGACACAAATCGGCAACAACAAAAAACAATGGAGAACAACAGCATTTGAACATTTGGCTCCTGGTATTCTTTCGTTTTCTCTTGTTTATACCAGTAGCGAATGGAAAAGCCATGTACTCTACATAATTGGGCGGTAGATGTAATGACGGATGTAGCATAGAATACATGGAAATTCTATGGAAATCCTAGTTAATATTATAGTTATATGGGGCCCGACGATTCAACTGCTTTCCAAGTTAGGAATAACATGGCTAGGCAATGTGTTCAGGGGCTGCAAGCGCAATATTTACGGCGTCTGTTTTTGGCCTCCGGATACAAGATTTGGATTGGCGGAGGCGCCTCTTGGAGCGATAGATAAACGCTATCCGCGGCCATTGTTCAATGGAAATAACCTATGATAGGTTGTATGTCATGTCAATGGGTGATGGTGGAGATACAACCTTGGAAGAGGAATGGGGGGGGTAAAGTTAAACAATATTCCGCTAAACTGGTTTAAACCTAGCGCAATCTCAGCGGTTTTCTTTCTTTTTTCGGCTTCTCTCCACCTCAACGTCAAGAAAAGGATATCGTCGCAAATGCTTGGTTCGTTTCAAAACATTGAGATCCAGCCAGCGACTCAGCCAACATGTCAGCTGGTAGAAGTTTCCCGTACAAATTGCCACTAAAGCAGCTGCTAAAAGCAGTTTCTCCCCTTTTTGAAACTATTTTTCCTGGCCGCGCGGGTGGGCGCTCACACTTCCATCCCATGGGGGGACTCCGAGCGACTCGTTCAACATTGTTCATTCAACAATTCCTGAGATAACAAAACAGGTGAACAGCACAGGCTAAAAAAAATAATCAATAAACACCATTAGATATGAATTGCCAAAAGGGCCAACTTCAGAGCAAAGAAACACTATGCGGGCCTCTACTCAGGTACCAAAATTCTAATAATAATATCGACTTCGTGTTGAACTTCCTTCGCACAAAGCTAAACCTCAGTCTAGAATCCGGAGCTGTGATATGATATTGATCAAAGATAACATTCCACGAAGCTCTAGACCCGGGAGGACAACATGCAAAACGGCCCTTGGTACTAATCTCCTTTTGTCCCCATTCGCTGGAGGTTCCTGGCCATACTTTCGCAGCGAGTCAGGTTGCGGGAATCTGGCGCCCAAACTGCGCAGGTTTACGCAGGTTGGTTGGAGGCGGGGAGCACATGACAGCCCGCTGAATACGTGCAATGATGTGTTCGCTGCCGGTATTAGTTATTAGCTATTAGTTATTAGTTATTAGTTTAGTTTGTTACATCTCTCTCGGTCTCGGAAGCTCGCCAGAATTTCGTCTATCCGCCCTTTATCTTCCAATTTCTTTCTTATCTTCTCTTCCTCAGCCAAACCTCGTCAACGTCACTCTCTGCTTCTGCTTTTATCTTCTTACCGTATATTATTATTCCTGCTTCACTTTGGGGTGGATCTGACACTGGAAAAAAATAGACGTCTTTAAGTTTTTATTCCCGTTTTATTTCGATCTGTCCTAGTCTTGGTTTCCCATCCCCGCATTACCATTACCTCCGCTTTCTTGTGTGCGAGAGTCAGGGTTGGTGTCATCTCCATATTTGTTGATATCGCTTTTTTCGATCTCATTCTCTCATAAAACTTTTTGCTCTTTTTTAATCCTGTTGTTACCTTCAAAGTTGTGTCTTTGAGGTCGTTTTATTATACATATTATTCTTTCCTCGAGTTTCTGTCGATTCCCTGTTTTATTTGTTCGCCACATTTGTCTTTGGTTGTCTAATACCTGTTTGATCGCTTTCTGCTGCCTTGTTCTACTCTCGATGTGAGGTGGAAGTGTACTTTTGGAAGCTTATTTCCCCATTTCGGCATGGAAACTGCCCGAACTCCACTTAGCACATCGCCTGCTGGAACTGTGCAACTTGAGAGGTGTATTTCTAAACCAGGGTCACAGAGCCCGCCAACGGTTTCATCTGGGGTGGTGCCGGCTTCTCAGCCCAGTAAACAATCCTTTGGCAAGCTGTCTGGCCATAGCGCGGGTGTTAGCAAGCCCAAACAGTCGAAAAGTCGAAATGGTAAGAATTTTCATTCACTTAATACTATGCCTATATACAAAAATACTGAACAGAGATCATGGTGGATTTATGTGGGCCGGCAGGAGTAACTGACCTTTGTTTGATTGATTGATCAGGGTGTGTGACATGCAAAACCAAGAGGCTCAAATGCGATGAGACGAAGCCCACATGCCAGCAATGTCATAAACGAAATGTTACATGTGGAGGCTACAAGAAAGACTTTAAATGGAGACCATTTGAGGAGTCTAATTTCACGAACAAATCCGCTCCTAAAGGAAAAAAAGGTTATACAACTACCAGGAAATAAACCATATTTTTATAACCAACGTTTGTGCTGACTTCCGCACTGACAGTCCCCCTTAATGCACCACCGCCTTCTCCCACAGTGCCTGCTCGTAAGCCAGTTCGTTCTGCACTGAGCCCAGTAACCCCTTATAATTCTAACTCGCCTCAGGAAGATGGTGTGGAACAATACCAGAGCCCATACCCTACGTTTGAGGGTATAATGTCTCTTCCTGCGTATGATATTTACCCACATGATCTATTTCCGTCTATTCTAAGCCTACAGGATCATTATTTTGACGATTATGATTGTGCTGAAATTATACCCGATTCATCATATATCTCCTTAACTCAATCGCTAAAATTCCCAGAAAGTATCCTAGCAAACGATACTCTAGACGGGCTGGAAAGCCCTTCTGAATGGCTTTCATCCCCTTTACCGCTCACTCCAGCTCTTATTGACCTCGAGGATGAGGACGTGGAGGAAATAGTTCGACAGTCCAACACTGAGATGGACTTGCCTTCAAGCTGGGATTCTCCGTCCGCATCAATGCATTGTTTCAGAAACATGCTGAAAAGGTCCATTTCTTATGGACCATCATTGCATCCGGAATCTCCGGCAATGCTCCTATCTAGGTACGACCGACAGACCTGCGGCATTCTATCCGTGAAGGACGGTATATCTGAAAATCCTTGGCGGACCTTGGTATGGCCCCTGGCGGCAGACTGCCCTGCACTCTTCCATGCAATATGTTGCCTCTCTGCATTTCACTGCGTCAAAGAAAACCCTCGCCTGAGAGTTCACGGTATGGATCATATGCGACAGAGTATTAGTATGCTGGCTACGGGAATTGGAACTATGAAGACGGATGAAGCATTAGCGACAACCCTAGCTCTTGTATTTGCAGAATCTTGGGATCGACACATCTCCACCGGTGTGCAGCATCTTCGAGGGGCGCGGGTTCTACTGAATCAGGCTGTGGTGCATCAGCGTCAGCGTACTAATCCGCTATCAAAAGACGTAGCATGCTTACGCTTCTTGTACAATACTTGGCTTTACACCGATGTTGTCGCAAGACTCATCTCGCTGGAAGAAGGTGAATTTGACGAACCTTCGATGCCTCCTGACTTCACTCCTCCTCTTCCTTACTCGCCTGTTCACGAGGTTGACCCGCTGATGGGATGTGCGACAACTTTGTTTCCACTAATAAGCCGGGTTGCCAGTCTGGTTCAAAAAGTCCGCAGGTCCAAAAGTAACTCTATTCCCCTCATATCACAAGCTTTGGAGCTTAAAACTCTCATTGAGCAATGGGAAGCTCCAAAGTATTTCCAACCACCAGAGGATCCAACTTCAAATGTCCAACATAGCTTCCAAACCGCCCAAGCGTATCGCTGGGCGACTCTGCTGTATCTACACCAAGCGGTTCCTGAAATTCCATCTGAGTCAGGCGCGGAACTTGCCAAGCGTGTTCTTGTGCTATTAGCTACTGTCCCGCCAAGTTCTCGGGCAACAATTGTCCACATATATCCACTATCTGTCGCGAGCTGCGAAGTGAAAAGTGAAGAGGATCGGAACTGGGTCAAGGAGCGGTGGGCGGCGATGCAGTCGAGGCTAATGATTGGAAACATCGATCGGTGCCTTGAGGTTGTTCGGGAGGTATGGCATCGCAAGGACGAGTTCAGTCGGCAGAATATGAGCTCTCCACAAGCATCCTTCGTGCAACCTGTCGATACAACCAAACGGAAAAGCATTTATGGAGTTGGCAAAAGTCGCGCCGTAGATAATGACGATGAGATGGAAGATGATTCTGCGATTTTCGAGTTTTCGGACCAGGGGTCCAAGAGCAACTCCGCGATCGCAGACCAGGGAGAGTTTAAAAATTCTCGTTCGCTCTCATCTCCAGGACAGGCACCAGTCAGTCCCATTAGAAGAGGATCTTTTATTCCCGGGTTGGATAATGTGGAAATCGAGAATACTGTAAGGGGCAGATTGCATTGGGTTGGCGTGATGAAGGATTGGGGCTGGGAAGGTATTTATACCATTAACTTATACGTTGAGCTTTTACAGCTTTTTACAATCATAATTGCATTTCTATAATATCGTATTATCAAAAAAAATATGCAAACTAACTGTTAGTTACATCACATAGTCCTTCTTGGTTAATCCACTCGCAGGGGGGGGGGGAAATGCGGATATTGTGCCACCATCTTAACGTCGTTGCTTCGTTTTCCCTTTCTATCATTCGCCTTCAACCCTGCTGCTGTTCAACGGCTTTCGCTTCTCGGAGTTCACGGATGCTTTCACCATTCTTCGAAAATTAAGTCAATCTCACGATTTTTGCAAATAACGATATTACGCCTTTACTTACTCAATTTATCCCACCATTCCACAACCGAGCAATGACGACGTCGTTACGAATGAGACTTGAGTATCGGACCTCTAGTTATATACCCAAAAGACTAACCCTCTAGAAACACCCGTGGCCTCTATATATAATCCTAATTATTCTTTCCTCCTTATCCCTTCCCCCATTATTTAATCTTTAATTACTATTTACGAGATGGGTAAAGATTTCTCTTTTTCTGGACTGAAGTTTATTTGCACTCCTTTTTTATTTTATTTTATTTTTTATGTTTTTATTTTTTATTTCTGTTATCAGATTCAAAGGTTCCTTTTATGGCTTCAGTATTGACTTCTGTTCTTTTTTTAACGTATATTTTTTTCGCCTCGGACAATATATCTGATCGGGATGAGGGCGTTGGTAAAATAAAAAAAATGACACGATATTTCTAGGATGGGAAAGCAGCCAAATTAGCGCAGATTCTGAGCTTTTTATTCCTTATTATTGCTGTGCCTATTTTCATTCTTCTTGTTTATTGTCCAGTTTTGTTTGAATCTCCTTCCGTTCCATTTATTGTCCCTTTAACTCTATTTCTGGTTCTATAGTTGATCTTTCAGCCATATTTATTTCCCTTTCTCATTTCCTTCTTGATGAACAAAATTGCTGTTAAACATACATCCATTTCATTCTGCTTTTATTTTATTATTTTTTCTTTTAACTTTTCTTTCTAAATATTCTTTGCAGCGAAACATACGTTTTATTTTATCAGGTATCTATCTAATAACACTTTTATTTGTTGAGAAGGCCTCGTTTTCTATAAGCGTTCCTCAACATATCTGTCTACTTTTTTCTACCGTGTGGTTTCCTTCGTATACCATGCAGGGGTCTAATTCGTCTCGTCAGACCTTCCAACAGAAGATATGCATCTACATATCAGCCCCATGGTGGCGATCCACAACCCAAGATACCTTCGCATACCTTATTTGTCGTTAATCCAGAAAAGGTATGTGCACCACATGGCTTATTGAAGACATCCGTGCACCCACCGTCTCTTGATAAACTTCTCATTGTAACCGTCATATATCATATATACGCCCAGGGTGGTGGTGTGGTGGCCACTTAAGGATGCACAAGCACCAAAAGCAGAGGATATAGTCGATGATCGCAGTAGTTTCGGTACTGGATGCAGATATTGATCATTCCGGAGATATACAATCTCCGCCCGGCGATGTATCCTCTTATCTCTTCTCCCTCGCAACCCTTGCCACGCCCTCGAACCCCATGTCATGTAGTTCCATCGTCTTCAGGCCACCGTTCCCTTTCTTCTCTTTCTATTGTTGGGACACGCCGCATCTGTCAGTCCTGCCTTATTGTGGCGGATAGAAAGGTTTTAGGGTTCAGTATATGTTGGCACGTCCGGGAACAGAAAGTGTGTCGTAATCTGGCACGGAAAGTGCGTCCCATATTCCCAGACGCATTGATTGTTCATTCACACCACTGCACTAAACATCGATCCCTATCGCAGTAGGCCTGAGGGAGGAGTTCCCTAACGTAGTTTATGCCTCAGGGAGTCCCGGGGGTCTAGATTCATGCGCCTTAAAGTATCAACGGGGCCCTATGATTGTGATGTTATAGACTTTCGGTCATTACCTCCTCCTAAATATACACATATATCAAACCTTTTAATCCCCGTAGATAAAACTCGAGTGCGATGATATTCTTTGTCCACCTAACAAGGCAACCAAGGCCTCGAAGAGTATTAGTTAACTATCCCTCTTCCAACATTGCTACGCAAATTGACCCACACCGGTCTTCCTCCTCATATCCCGATTCAGATGCAGGTAGTCAACATTCTATACTACTCTTGCTGTGTAGGTGCGGTTGAACTTTCGATGGCATTGTAGAGTGTGCGTCGATGGGATTTATATAGCCCTCAAAGAAAGTCACCAGCGAGCAAGGTACCGTTGACGCTTACTTTAAGGATTTCATTGGATCGTAATAGAGACTTCCTGAAGCATAGAACAGGGGAACGTAAAATAATAAAAGTCCATAGCACATGTAATGTATGTACATGTACAAAGGGTGATATCTGTGGAAATTTTCCAAGTTAGCAAGAACGGAAAATAGGATGGGAGCTGGACAGCGGTATTTATATACCTACTATGTGTAGGGAAAATAGATCATCGCATTTCCACGGAGGTGCTGTACATACGATAGTGTATGTAGTAGCTTTATCCCTAAGGGACCGGGCTGGACTGGACTAGACGGGTTTCTTTTCTCAGGTTATCAGTAACAAATGGGATCAACCGTGCGCTTCAGCTTGCGAACTGCTGGCTGCTATATATATATATTGCCTACATACCTTCTTCAGCCATTTCATCCTTTTGATAAATGGAAGCAAATACTGACAAATTACGCTCCGACTCCATCGTGATGTTATAACTTCAATATTATCAGTTCGAATGGACATTCAGAATAGAAATGATGTCATCCTTGATATCGCGATAAGATAACGCTAACCACAGTAAGCCAACATTTGCACCGAAAATCTTGGAAGAACACTTTTCTGCATTGGGTAAAACTGTCCCCCTCAGCATACAATTTCCAAGGACGGAATGAATGGCAAAAAATGAGGGGGAGGGGGTTATCAGTATTAACTGACAATGAGGACATGTTGACCTCTGAATGAAAAATGTGCAGCAATCAGATATTAAGCCCCTTTTTTAAAAAAGAAAATCCTGGATCTACCCGGCTGGCTGAGGGCTGATCAGGATTAAAAACGCTCTGGGAAACAAAAACAGGACTAAATATTTCCCCCACACTTATCCATATCGTGTTGCATTTCCTGCCCCTCAGGCTTCAGCTGAAATCATATTTTACCCCGCTCCAACTCCGGCAGCTCCGTTGGAGATAGGGAGCGAGTGCCGCTCCAATTGGGATAACCTGCTGGTCCGTACGGGAGTACGGAGTAGATCAACGGGATGCCCTCGGGGTGTTAAGACCGAGAAAGGAAATATTGTTGTTATAAGGTCCCCGATAAATATGCTGCTTTGTCTTGCGCTTTATGATATTTAAGTCTTCATTCGTCTCGGTCCCAGCCCTGTCATCTAGTTTATCAGTTCGTTCGTGTATCTCCTTTAAAACTAAGTTCCATCCATTGCAGAACTTTGCCCGCATTCGGAAGACGGATATCAAACTTGCTATAGTGAGTATAAAAAAATGTTCCCTGAATAGAAAGTGTGGTTACTTTCTATATTAACACCCTGTATCCGCTCCCTTCACGGGGGTTTATTTTATTGACCATAAAGCCCCGAGCATATTATAAGTTGAACGCGATCGAAAACCTTCTTCTGTCCCCATTCGCTGAGAAACCCAAAAATAAATACAAATGGCTACTCCACTCGGCTTCAAATACCATGAAAAAGCGCAGTCAACCGTTAAACCGGAATTGATTGCAAACGAGAACGCATATCTTGGCGATGTATTTTCGAGGTATGTAAGGCCGGTCGATAGTCCGTCCATGGTGGCCATTGTATGTACATGTACATGTACATGTACAATACATGCATCCACTGACAGTTGCCAACAATTTCCACAAAAAAAAGCGAATCGAACAATCCCGAAAAGCCCATATCCAGCGGCTTCTACCGGCTCGAGAAGGGCACGCCGCTTGTATATACTTATACATACGATGAAATGAAGATCATCCTGGAGGGGGAATTCGAGATATCTGACGAGACGGGACAGAAGGTCAGGGCCACGCCGGGGGATGTGTTTTATTTCCCCAAGGGCGCCACAATCACCTTTACAACCCCATCGTATGGGCTGGGATTTTATGTGAGTTTTCTTCTTCTTCTTTTCTCTCATAGTCCAATAGTCCAATAGTTGTTAGGATCCATGAATCCTTGAATCCTTGAACAAGCTCTCTGACTGGTTGTTTGCGCATTTATTTGTAGACTGGACAACGCAAAGCGGGCGCTGCTTAAAGCCTTAGGGGGTGGGAATCGGGCGTGTTTCATCGTTAGGAGACGAGCGACATAAATAATAACATTAACTGGGCGGTTAATACCAAAGATGTAAAACATCACAACAAATCCATATTTTTTGCTTGATTCTTTTCGCAGCCAGCATCTCCAATTCCCAGTAAATAGCATTGTATGTATTTCGCGGCTTGTTCTTTGGAAGTCTAGCTATAGGATTCAAACTCCACAGTGATGACAGACACCCCAGCTGAACAGATATCCACAGGACTCCAGTGGCCGCAACCAGAACAAGCTGAACAAACTGAACAAGCTGAATAGTAACGTATATTTATGGAGCCCCTCCGGCATCTAGATCACGCAAGAGATGTGTCCTGCAGAACATAATTGGCCAACGGGTGCGGAGTTTTAATCTGCTGCACGAAATACCAGGTTTTATTTTGCCTTTACAGCTAAACCATTCCCATTAATTCGTTGCTGCAGCAACGGGGGCCATATTTAGTTTAGGCCCAACCAACAAGCATCAAAGCCATCAATCAACCGCCGCCGCTAACAACAATTTGTTACTCCTGCATCAAACTACTAATGTATGAGCCCAGAACAATTCAAAGTCCTCCACACTGCTACTTTTATTTTAACTGCTATTCCATGTCCAAAGGTCTTTAACCACTGTCTATTCCCAACTTACTTACTCTCTTCTCTTCTCTTCTCTTCTCTTCTCTCCTCTCTGCACTTGTTGTGTTGCATTTGTGAGCACCTTCTTAGACAACCTTGCTTGTTGGCAGTTTTTGGCGGGGTAACTAAACCATCTGAGCTACATACAACGCCACTATCAACAAGAGCCGATAACAGACAACACATACATTCCATATCAACATCCTTCCACTGCCAGCGCGGAAATCAAATTCACATTTTAGCTGAGATGGCGGTTAATATCCCTCCGTCTCCTGCTGGAAAGCAGGACTTGCGCATCCCCCCTCTCCTCCACACGCGTTCTGGCAACGAGTTCTACGACCGCCCGGAGACGCCAACTCAATGCGGTTTCACAAGCCCCTTCAGCACCCCTCAAGGGAGCCCAAGCAAAAATCGTCTTCCCCCTGGCGCCACAGATCTTCCTAGTGTATTCGATCATGCCATGAAACTCACACCGTCCTCCCCGTCCAAGTCAGCATTCAATGCGCCGTCGTTATCTCCAGGCAAAGGTGCGATGCTGGGCGGCAACGAGGATCTACCATCTTTCAGTGAAAGTGTCATTCACAGCAAAGACAATGCGAACCAGGCTAGGAAATCAAATAAGGAGAACACACCCCCTGGCGCGCTGCGATTTGGTAGGGAACCAGTTGTCAATACAAACCAGGCAGCGATGTCGCGTCAGGAACCGTATCAAACAAAAGAAGCCAGCAGAAGGGGCGGCCAATCGCACCTTCGCGGGCTCACGGCAGAGGAACTGGAAAAGCTACAGCTTCCCAATGTCAAACGGCTTGCGAATGTGACTCAACTTTGTCAGTTTAATGCATTCTATATATACTAGTTGTGAGAGAGATGTGATTTGCTAACAGTTTCCCTTTTTTATTTTTTTTCGTGGTAGACTTCCTTGATCATTACTTTGATATCCTAAGTTACGTGCATAACCGCCAGACACGCCATGCTCAATTCAAAGCTGCTTATCCTCCACCCCCAGAAACTCCTGCTGAAGAATACGAGTCCGCTTTACAAAAATACCTTGGTCGTGAGCGCGTCAATCTGCGCAAACGTCGGACCAGACTCCGGGATAACGATTTTCAAATCCTCACTCAGGTCGGGCAGGGTGGATATGGCCAGGTGTATCTTGCTCAAAAGAAAGATACCCGTGAAGTGTGCGCGTTGAAGGTGATGAGCAAGAAGCTACTATTCAAATTGGACGAGATCAGACACATCTTGACAGAAAGAGATATTCTCACCGCTGCCAAGAGTGAGTGGCTAGTGAAACTTCTTTACGCTTTCCAAGACGATGATCAGATTTATCTTGCTATGGAGTACGTTCCTGGAGGCGATTTCCGCACCCTGCTCAACAATACTGGTGTCCTTCATAATCGCCATGCCCGCTTCTATATTGCTGAAATGTTCTCGTGTGTCGATGCACTTCACGTCCTGGGTTACATTCATCGCGACCTCAAGCCGGAAAACTTTTTAATCGATTCGACTGGACATGTGAAACTGACGGATTTTGGATTAGCTGCTGGAATGCTTAATCCCGGCAAAATTGAATCCATGCGTGTCAAGTTAGCCGAAGTTGGCAAAACAAATGCGCCCTTTGGTAGACCGATGGAGCAGCGTAGTGCGGCAGAGAGACGAGAGGGGTATCGCTCACTGCGACAACGTGAAGTTAACTACGCGAAATCCATTGTCGGATCTCCCGATTACATGGCTCCAGAAGTCCTCAAGGGGGAGGAGTATGATTTCACAGTTGACTATTGGAGCTTGGGCTGTATGCTCTTCGAGGCTCTTGCGGGATACCCTCCCTTTGCGGGAGCAACTGTCGACGAGACATGGCAGAATCTCAAGCGGTGGCAGAAGGTCCTGCGGAAACCACAGTATGAAGACCCTAACTACTTCTTATCAAGGCGCACTTGGGACCTCATCGTTCGTCTGGTAGCTGCCAAGGAACAACGATTTAAGAATATCAAGGAGATCCACGAGCACGAGTACTTCGCAGAAGTGGATTTCAGTGCATTGCGAGAGCAGAGAGCTCCATTTGTTCCTGAGTTGGACTCGGAAACAGACGCAGGCTACTTTGATGATTTCGGGAGTGAGTCTGATATGGCCAAGTATAAGGAAGTGCATGATAAACAGAAGGCTCTTGAGGAGATGGCGGATAGAGATGACCAAATGGGCAAGGGTTTGTTTGTTGGCTTCACTTTCAGGTATGTTTTTCGTGCCAAATCTTTCCCAAAATTCTACCCAATGTATTGCTTGCTTGAATCTCTGCGTGCTAATGACCTTTTCCTCCACTTAGACATCGCAAACCAGCCGTCGATAGCGATGGCCGGAGCAGTCCTCGGAAACCCATCCTCACTGACGGTGGTTTTGGGACCATCTTCTAAGCAAAACGTATCTGCAAACCATGCACTCTCTCAATACTCACAAAGTAGACTGCATGCATTGCCTGCCATTGCCCCTTTTTTGTTGACGGATGCTATATCTCTCCTTCAGCAGTTCCTTTCTTTCTCCAATTGCAGAGCTGGCTCGTTTTCATTCATTCTTCGACTGTTTTTCAACCCCAATCCCAATCCCCCAGAAACGGAACCGGAAAAGAACGCGGTCTTGCTGCTTACTTGTCGTTTTTCCATCTTTCTTTTTTCTCCTTTATCAATTTTTTTAACGCTATTGTAATGAGTCAACAGATCTACTTTCCAGGCTTCTTCGACTGAATATCTTGCTCTTTTGTTTTCGCGCCCTCCCCGATCTGCGTGGAATGTAAAAGAGTCGACCAACCGAGCAACATTTCCTTGGGAGGTTAACGAATGGAAGGAAGAAAGACAAGGTCTTTTCAGATGCGCCAAAAAACGACCAGGCCTCCGCCCGATAACTGAAAATCGTCTACATCTCTTCCCCCTATTTAATTTTTTATGACCAGTTTCTCTTGTTCCGTGTTTATGCCGTTTATGCTTTTAAGGATGCTCTCGTCGTCACATCACGTTGTTATTCATTTCCATTGCGTTTGCTTCTTTTTCCTTGTTTCCATTTTATCTTAGATGTGTCAACGCACGTACGGGGGTCCTACTGAAATCTCCCCCTTACCACGCACCACCAACCGCTACTCAAACTGTCCTTTTTTTAATTTTTATTTATTCGTCATCACGATTTTTATGTTTTACATCTGATCATGAGCGCTCTGAGTTTTGTTTTTTATCTTTTCTCTTATGGTTTTTCTATATTTCTCTTAGCCTCTCCCCGGTTTGGCCTGGTTAAATAGCCTAAAGCCATCCGGGTCCTAATTCTCCTACTAGTGCTTCCTCTTTCCTATTATTATTCATTCTGCGCTGTTTTTGTCTTGTTGTTTCATGCCATGCCATGGCTTGTTTCTTTTTCTTTTCTTAATTATTTTATATACTCTACTTTTGCATTTTTACGACTGTAGCTTTTCGCGTCTCCGGTCACTTTTTTTCATCAGTGTTTTTATCTCCATTTTTTTTATCTCTTCGTTTTTCTGAGATTAAATCTCTGCATTCTCTCTCCCCGCGTCTCAAGCACAGCCCATACTCGCTCTGTCTCTCTCATTATACATCCTTCAAGATATGGCGCGGGCGGGAGGAGTGCTGAGAAGAAAAGTACGGTTTACGTCTAGTTAGCATATATCCGCCTTACCCAGAAGGGTTTTGTAGATTAACTAAAAATTGCAGGTCTTAGATTAAAATAGGAAATATCAAAATGAACAAGAAATGAGACGGAATGAAATTAAATGAAAATGGGAGGCTTTGGGCCTAGAAAGTGTATGTAGTCTTTCTGTATAACGGAATAATGTTACATATTTCCCCGTCCCGTAGAAGTCCATCATAAATAGCCAAATAAGTATTCAAAAAATTTAAATAAATATGATACAGAATAATACCCATTTCTTTTTTCTTTTTTTTTTGGTGATTCTCCTTCCATTTTGTTCGCGCTTCATGCCCGCGCGGGCAACTTAGCTGGAGACCCAGATGCGTAAACGGGGGCGATATATATGCGATGTGTGCGTGCGTGCGTGCGTTCGGGTGTTTGTTTGATGAGGATATATTTCGGTGATCACCAACGCCCAACGTCCTAGTCATTTTCCTTCGTGGCAATTCATGTTGTAGCCAAATTATGTATGTAATGTATGTTAGACGAGTAGTTAATTAACTCTTAAAGGCCTCACGGGGTTCCCTCTTCGCCAGACTCTTTCCCTATCCCTATCCCTACTCCCGCTTCCTATCTAAACAAGCCGCCTATATATGCCCTGAAACAAAACTCGAATCGTCCACGTTTTCAGTGCCTGACGCACACTTCCCTCATTTATTGCGGCGACGTATCCGGCCGAATTTCGCGGACGAGTTTTAGAATCTCAGACTCATTATCGCCAATCACAGCAGTGCCGTTACTCCAATCGACAACCTTTTGAAAAAGGGAAGATTAAAAAGCAAAAACGATTAGCTTGGCTACTATTTAATCCCCCTGCAAAACAAGAAAGGAAAAAAAAAATCCGTACTTCCTCTCAAGCAAAGAAACATAACGTATAAAGATTCCACTTACAACAGGCCTAATAAACCTCCCCCCATCCTCCTTCAATCTCCTCAATGCATCCAGTCTATCCCGTGCCCCCTGCACAAGATCACCAGGCTTTGCCATCTCCGCCCCGCCCCTTGCCTTCGCCAGGTCCCCGCCCACACCCGCACCCACGTAATCCAGAATACTCTTGAGTTGGTCAGGTGTAGGCGGGTCCTCTGTTACATTCAACTCGAACTCAGACCGGCGGCTGGCGGGTGTATCGGAGGCTTGGTCGAGGGTGGCGGTTGTGGCGGCGTCGGCATTGGCTTGTTTGAGGAGGGTGAGGACGCGGGTTGAGGCAGGGAGGGAGGGTTTGTGGAAGAGAGTTATTACGTCGAGGGTTTTGTGCTGTGTTCAGTGTTCGTTAGGCAGGCTGGCTATTATAATTTATGGCTAGTGAGGGATTGAAAAGAGAGAGGGGTTTTGACGTACGAAGCGAAACATTTTGAGGATCTTTTTTTGAGTATGTTTAAGCTTAAGATCGAGAATATATGAGTATTTTTATTTATTGTCGTGATTTGTATGTAGTTGGGTTGAAGATGTTTGACAGGATCCAAATGTATTTAAAGCTGTGCTTGAAGACAACTTGGCTAACTATTACGTCATTCTAAGAATAGCTTCGCTTGAATTTTCCCATACCCAAACATATACCTATACAATGATATCACATTCAAACATTTGAAACGATGTAATTTGGATAATTAATTCGCGGAAATTGTATCTCTAGGATTAAATAAAAATAGGTAGTAAAAAGGGTACTGGAAGTGGCCCTAGCTAGCTACCTAGGTACCTAGTAGGTAGAAGGGTTTAAAATGTTTATAGATAACGGCTAGATAAAATGACAACTCTTGGAAGTAAAAGAAACCAAATCTATCAGCGCAGCTTGTCGGTGGTGCTGCGGGCGTGTAAGCCTAGGTATATATCCGTAACGACCAGATGCATTCTTTATTTATTATTCCCATGGCCAACTCATAATTACGTCAACCCTTTATTTTGGTTACTGTTGAACGTGAAAATCGCTTTGAAGCAACTAACACGACGAGCAAGGCGAACAAGGCCAATATCGACGTACTAAGTCCCCATCGACTGCTGCCTGATGCCGCATCTAGTCACGATTTAGTTGCGTCTGGCTTGGTATCTTCTGCTGGAATCACCCTCTCCAGGAATTTCTGCAGGTCGAGAATCTCCATCGGGTCCGCTGAATGACCCAAACCGCTATAATTGAAGTTAGCGTTAGCACGCCCCGGGATACAAAATAAAGAATGGGAAAGAAGAAGCAGTAAAATTGTGTGAATAGAATCAAAGAGAAAAGAGAAAAAAACAAAAAAAAACATACGAATATTTATTAAAATCCACCGACATCCCCAATGCCTTTAGATTATCTGCAGACTTCAGCCCCCACTCATACAACACTGTAGGATCGGAATCTCCATGTGCCATGAAGACAGGAGTCAGCTTATTCGGGAACCCGTCCGGCATGAACGTCGATATCTTCTCAGCCAGTGGTAAATAAGAGGATAGACCAAAGATGCCACCTAGTTTCTCCTTCTGTGTGATGCCGGTGAAAAGTGACATGGCACCGCCCTGCGAAAAGCCTCCTAGCACGATGCGCGAAGGGCTTATGCCCTTGTCAATTTCCGCTTTGATGAGGGTGTTGAAATAGTCTCGTGATTTCAGGATTCCGCGCTCATCTTGGTGCTTAGAGAATTCTTCAATAGGAACCTATTTAGGGTTGTGATTTTTGTTGGCGGCCATTTATTTAGCAACTGTAATTCTGCGACAAGAGTCCGGGTGGGTAGAATGAAACAAACATTCGCTCCTAATTTCACGATATCATACCAGCCCGGCATCGACATGCCGAAGTTCTATCCAACCATCACATATGCGCATTAGCGAACTTCTGTCCGTAAAAGAGCCTATCCAATTCCTCTTCCAATATCCCTCCGGTAGCGGGGAACATTTCCTTACGATCGTAATAGGGATTGCTGGCGCATTAGGGAAAATAAACGCGACCTCATCGAACAAACCACGACGGCGCCAATTTTGCGCAAGCATAAGCCTTTACATCCCCAAAGAAATGCGTTTCAGTTCGTCAGTTGAATGACCGGAATTTTTTACATTTCGCGCCGCAGAGCCGTATTGTATATAAGAGAAAGAGACCAGCCGGGGATAGACTGTGGGGAATTTATCCATACCAGCCTGCACCACTGTATATCGACAATGATAGGAAACGAGAAGTCAGTCAATATTTTTTTTAAAACTTTTCAAGCATCCTCCTATGACACGAAATAAAATAACCAGACACCCCATAAAATGCGAGTTTGGCGGACGAACCTATCACCCAATCCATGGGCCATGATAACCGTGGCAGTATGCCTTGTCAGGGCCGGGACAACGAGCGGTGCTGCTGCAGCCATGATTGGTGAAGTAAACTCCTGCGACGACAAGGTGAAAAGATATAAAATAGATTGAACGCAGCGTACTTCAATATGAGATGAATTGTTTGTTTGGTAGATAGGAAGCTGCTTGCGTTTTAATTTATTCTGCCTGTATTCACCGCTTTCGTGGTTGCGGCGGATCTCAGCTACCTCGGCATGGGTAACGTAACTAAATGCTTTTCAATATAAAAAGTACCATTTGTCTATAACATGAATACGCTGCTCAATCCGTGCAGTCATTATAAGAGGTATTTCCATTATCATCAAAAAACATAAGCCACCTGAAAAACAAATCCCAGCAAGCAAGAAGCACAGCAAAAAAAAAAGTGAACCAAGTTAACTACTAGTATAACTACAAGAGCGCACACGCGACCAAAACTGCCGCACCAAAGACTCCCCAAACAGCAGTTTGCAATGATGATGCAGCGTTCCCCGGAGGCTTCTCACCGCCTTGTCCACCTCCTGATCCACCCTGCGGCTGTCCATTTGGCGTGGATGAATTGGCGTTGATGCCTGCCGCTGACTCTGGGAAGGGACTGGCAGTGACTCCAGTACCGTTTCTGCAGGAATCAGGAGAGTCGTCAGAAGCCCTGGAGGTGAATACGATGTCTGCGCACTATTCGCAAGTCAAGAAGAGAGAAATCATCAGTACATGCACTTTGATCTGAAATATATGTATAGGCGTATATATATATATATGCGAAAGGAAGAAACTCACGTTATACAATCCACCAGACGGATCGCCATTCGTCACAACTTGCAATGTCGCCTCCAAACCCTCCGTCAAACGGGTCCCGAGCTTCTCTTCGGTAAATTCCACGTCGGGCAGACAGAAGTCGCCCAGGCCCACTTGTCCGAATGTCGGGACCAAAGTGATGTTGAAGTTCCTGCCGGGGTCCGAGCCAAGGGCCAGAAGGACCTGGACGGCGCTGTGGTCATGGCCCATTCTCAGGGCGATGGAGAGCTCTGGGTCATTGAGGGAGACTTGCGTGCGCTGGCTGGAGATGGGGAGGCCGGCACAGGGGAATTCTGTGAGTCTATCATAATCGGCGCCGCGGGAGGGTGGTTGGATGAGTTCGAAGTGAGCGGAGGCGAGGGTGAGGAGGTAGGTCAGAGGGAGGAGGTGGGCTTGGAGATGCATGTTTGCGTCTGCTGTATGCGTTCGTGGGTTCAATTGGCTTCTCTGGGCGTTTGGGTCCTTTTTTTCAATTTGAGACTGTCAGTTTAACTAAGGTGGAAGGTTGACGAAAATAAGTGCCAACTGACAGCAGCGACAGAATGAAATTTGTGCAGCGTCAAAAGCAAAACAAATATGGATGATTCTATACATACGGGGAACAGAGATTGAAAGACAAGTCGGTCAGCACAGCGTCTGGATATACGGACTAGTCGCAGCCAGTCGCAATAAACGCGGTATCAACCCAAATATGGAAAATATGGGAGGAAAATAAAGAATCAGTGTGCGCAATTACAACATCAAAATTATAGGTGTAACAATGTATAACACACACACACATGGGGGCCTCGTTAATATTTAAAGAAAGTTACAATCATAGCGCGTCTCTAGCAGCTGGAGAACCGGCACAAAACTGTCTGTTTGTCTTCCCACAAGGACGCCGCCACCGTCATTGCTCCAACATGGGCCATAGGCTGGTCGCCTGAAGGTAAGGATATGGATGGGAAGCAATCGCATGCTCCACTCCAAGAAGCTGACAGGCCTACTACGTAGTTCTGCAATCCAAGCTCCCTTGCTACTTGTATCCGTAATACACACTAGATCCCCTCTTTACACGGCACGGAGTCTTTGTTCCGTCGATCATAGCTGAAATGCTCCGGCAAGCCTCCCAGCACACCGGAGAGAAATGAGAGTCATTTGAGCATTGTAAGTACACATATCCCTATGTCCGGCCCTAGAGCACATAAATAAGAAGAGCAATTCCAGAAGTCAGAGACAAAAAAAAAAAAAATCCGCAGGGGTAAAAGAATCCTAATCGGAACCAAAAACTCCTTGGTATTGTCGGAAACAGACCCCCACCAACAAGCAAAATCAACCCACAGAAGAAAGAAGGAAGGGAAAAAGAGACAATAATTAATCTGCTCAATTCTGCGCAAAGGCATGTAGCCACACGCCCACAAATGAGCGCACCAGCCCGAGCTAGCTGACCCCACCTACTTGGCATTCCCACGCCTCGTGGCGGTGGCCGGGGCTGGAAGCTTGGAATACAAACAGGTGAAGAAAAAAGCCAAGAAGAAGAACAAGAGCTACGGAGTACAGAAACAAAAATTATGAAGCAAATGATGGCCTGCACTGGATTCTAATTTCATGTATGTTATGCAACACTGGATATGCACCAATTCACACACCACAGGCAGGTGATATATCAACGGATATACGCATAACTACATGCAAATAATCATCCAAAGTTGTTTGTCAGAACAAAATTTACCCCTCCTTCAAAATCCTTCCGAAAGGCAAAACAAACGCAGACAATAAGCACAAGCCCCACCTTAACCATAATCCCTCTAGCCTGACAATAATAGCCTTTGCCGGAGGTCTCTGAAGAAGAATGAAAGCCAAAAACCTAGCATTGAACCCACAGCACATTGGCCAATTATTATCCACGGGATGGAATTATATACCCACGGATCCAAACCTATATGCAAAGGCGCTAGGGTGATTTTAAGTATAGTGTCCATACTGAATGATGCGCTAAAAGCTAAATTAACCAATTAACTTTGAATTTCCGGCGTTTCTTTCAGGGGTTGGGGTGAAGTGGTATGAACACGCTGGGAGAGGGTATATCCACGACAGAGTACTGTGTCAGGTTTGGTTTCAGGCGCAGAGGGCTAAAATAGGCCAATCTGGTTGGAGATGGCGGGAGGACCGTCGAGGAGTTGTGAAAAGCCATTAATGATATCTTATACGGAGTAGATGTTAGAATATTATAGAAGTTATCTAAGTTAATGGTTTAAAAGGGGACGTAGTTTGCTTGTGGTTTACCTAGGTTATACCTAGGTATGTAAGGGGTAGTTAAGTCAGGAAATAAATTCCAGTTAGATGATACGTGCCACGTTTGATAATTGTGTCTGTGTTCATTTATATCCCGCCCTCATGTACCAGGTTTCAACTTAAATGGGTGATAGAATGTTAAATTCATTGTATGTAAAGTGGAAGCCACATTATCTATTCCACTACGTCCATTAGAAAAAGAAAAACAACGAGGAGAAAGAGGTTATGTTATCTACAGAAACAAATGGGGGAGGAAGGGGACGGATTCTAAGACGCAAACGAAAAACAGTGCTTCTAAAATAAAAAATGTATCGCTAGTAGAAGAAGGGGTAATATGTGATATAACATTCGTAAGACAAAAGACAGAAAAAAGGATCAATTTTTGTTTCTTTAGTGGGCATCGGAGCTGCCGAATCGGCCAACAGCAAGGTCACCAACGAAGACACCAGCGAGAACAGACATAAAGTAGCCAACGTTCATCGTCATTACAGCCAACATACTATAAAATAAAATATCATGTTAGTTTTTGCCGTTATCTACCAACATCCAACAACGAACGAATGGGAATCAAAAGGGAAGAAAGAAGTAGGGGGCGGGGGCTTACAGCAAATATCCCACGCCAGCAAGAACCATCACCAACGCAGCCCGTGGTAAATCAACACTGAACCTGAAGGGCGCAGGGCCATTCGACGGCCGTGTAATAACCTTAACCTTCTCCTCCACACCATTCGCCGTAATCAGCGTGGCCGTGGACGCGTTGGGGTCTTTCTGGATACGTTCTGCTTCCGGGGTTTGGCCAGCAACAACGACATATCGACGAGAATAGGCTGCGGCGGCCCAGCGATGCTCCAGTTGGGTTTTGGCAGCGATCATGGCGCGGAACAGCACGGCGAGGAGCATGAGGAATATACAGGTGCCTGCGTAGCCGCCGGCGGAGCGCGGGGTCCAGGTGTTGGTGTAGAGCGGGGTGGCTTGGATGTTTTGGAAGACCATTACCATGGCGAGTTCCATGATGGAGGGGTCAGAGGAAGATGGAACCGCGCCGCCATGGCCATGAGGGGAGGGAGCCATTTTCGGTGGTTGGTTTTCTTTTTTGTATGATTTTATTTCTTTCTGCTGGGCTTTTGCCGTTGGATATATATATATATATATATCGGTTCGTAGGTGACTTCAGTCGTATATTGCGTTCAGCGTGCACGATTTGAAACAAGATATTATGTCCCTTTGTTTTTCCTTTAAAAGATTCTCAAGGATTATCGCGAATGGGATCAAAAGAGCGAACTTCCAGAGTCGCCGGTATGCCTTCTGTCTGTCTGTCTGGCCAATTCCGTGAAATAACTTTTAAAAATGAGCGTTGCAGCAGAGAAACGGGCAGAAGCAGCAGCTATATCGCAAAGGCGGCCCTTGGATTTCTTTTTAAAAGCAGACGGGGAAAATTAGCCAAGGGTGTGGTGGATGCGGCACTTCAAACGCGGGGCTTGAAGATTTGATATATCGGCAGACCTCGAAATGGGTGACGCACAGAATGGCCCGACAGGTCTGACGGATTAAGTGCAACAGATCACGGCGACATCTATGCGATGAACGAGGAGGAATGGGAGCAAAGGCGGGCGAAGTCTGATGTATGTATATTCCTGCAGAGAATTCGCCGAGGGGTTTATCCTCGTATACTTAATGAAGCCGTGATGAGTAAAATAGTAGAGAAGAAGGCTGGGTGCCGCTAATGGCAGGCCTTTGGAGGAATATATCAAAAATACCAGCGTATGTTGCTATGTATCTCCGCCGGCCGCAGATACGATTTTACGAGGTAATCTGGCGCAGCTCGGAAGGGTTCCCATGTCCCACGGGCCACCATCCAAACCCCATCATATCTTTCTTGGAGCCCAGACATTGCTGGTCTCAGCGTGGGGACTCCTGGTGCAACCAAGCTTGTAATCCCCTTGTGTGAAGCCACCCGCACAGATTGGGGGCAAGGGCATCATAATCGCCCGCCGGGACCCGATTTCTGTAGAGTTCTGCTCGACCTTGGTCTCGCTTCCCGGCTAGTGGCCCAAGGCGACAAGTCAGATTTGGGCTGGACATGGTTTAGTGCAGGCGGCGGAGGCGCACTTGAGCAGATTTTTGTTGTCCCACCCCTGCCCCTAAGTCCAAGAGTTCCACTGATGTGTTTTTCCGGTAATATGAGCAGCAAGCTCACTAAGAATAATGCCGTAATATTATGCTCATTCTGCCTCTGATTTTGATTATTTGAGGTGGTTTTTTGGCTGCCCATGCTAGTATTGTAAGGTAAGTTACCAGCCCACGCCAGGAAACAGTGTATTATTTGTTACATCTACGATTTCAGCACCCCACCCCTCTCTCACACGCTCGGCGGAACAACTTGTTTCTCATAACTACTCCTTTCTGTCTTCTAAAGTTGTTCTATTGTTTCCTATAATGGTGAATATTTCTATGTTTTAGTCCTTAGTCTGCAATGGGAGAAACATAAAGAAGTCGTCGCTGCGCGGTGAGGGCGTGTTTCTATACCCCAAAATTGGAAATATAAATATATCAATCATATATTTATATATTTATATATTTATATAATCATATATCGGACGTTGTTCTTCTGTTGAACACACCCTTCGGGGTAAACGACCAGCGAAATGAGTCATGCTGGCCATTCGGGCGGCGGCGGCGGCGGCGGTGGTACCTCAGGATCAGGAGACGCTCCAAGTTACTTCTATATGCAACAGATGTACTGGGCGGTTGTGGGCAGTGTCATCGGGGTAGCTACCGTGGGCAATGTCCTCAACAAGATAATAGCAGCGCAGAGGTAAGTTAGGGCGCTTCCATCATTTTCAAGACCGGAAACTTCGATGCTAACAAAATGAGTTGACAGACTGGCTGATCCGGGTCCGACCCCGTCAAAACCGAAATCTCTGTTCTTTAGCACATATGCCACCATCACCGCCATGACGAGAGAGGCTTCCAATGCCCCCCTTGCCCCCATCATTATAGGCCGTGCCAAACTGCATTTACCCCCTCTAGGGCCGGTGCTGCTTATGCTCGCAAATCTAGTCGTGGTGCTGATCCTCTGCTCTTACAAAATGGACATGATGGACGAATGGAGCTGGGAGAGTGTGGGCTACCGCACTGGATTTGTCGCCATCGCACAGCTGCCTCTGGTCATTTTACTATCTAGCAAAACCAACATCATCGGCCTCTTCACGGGTTCGAGCTATGAGAGACTAAACTGGCTCCATCGATGGGTTGCCAGGATAATGTGGCTCACCGCAACCATCCATATGGGTTTCTGGTTCCGCTCCTGGGGCAGGTATGATTACATTACGGTGAAATTGACCACGGATCCGATGACCCAGCGGGGATTCGCTGCGTGGTGTATTTTGACCTTTATTGTCCTGGTCTCCGTGGCACCAGTGCGGAAACTCAGCTACGAGATATTTGTGTTGGTGCATGTGCTTACCTTTGCCGGATTCCTTGCAGCTGTGTGGTATCATGCTCAGGATGAGGTGAAGGAATGGGTTTGGATACCCATTGGATTAATCGTCTTTGATCGACTCGCCAGATTTGCCGTGGTATTATACTCCAATTTATCGATTTTTCATCCCCGTTTGGACGCGACAACCCCCCGGCGCCTCTGGGCCAACGAGGCCACTTTCACTCCTTTACCCGGAGATGTTACGCGAATTACGGTGCCGAACCCAGTGATGTTCTGGAAACCTGGACAGCATGTTTTCCTGTCATGTCATGGACTAGTCCCACTCCAAAGCCATCCCTTTAGCATAGCTTCGATTCCCGCAGACATGAAGCTAGAATTCCTTGTGCGCGCGCAAACCGGGGGCACGAAGAAGTTTTTCACATATGCTTCGAAAAATCATGACATACTAGGCGAAGAAGGCGCCAGCTCCGGGAATGTTAAGCTGGTTGGGGTTGAGGGCCCGTATGGAAGGATAAGGCCACTGCGACAGTTCGATAGCCTGGTGCTACTTGCTGGAGGGATGGGTGCCACATTCACCATGCCCCTAATGCGTGACGTTGTGGAAGGCTGGAAAAGCGAATGCCTAGGCAAAACCTCCCAGCGTAGATCGTTACTCTCATCTCCTAACCGTTCCGTTACAAACCGGATCCGCTTTATCTGGGTAATCAGATCCCGATCACTGCTGAGCTGGTTCTCTGAGCAATTGCAGGCTGCGCTTCAAGATATAGACGCATGTAGAGAGAGTAATCCAGCATTCAACAGCGAGCTTGAGATCAGCATCTATGTCACATGCGATGAGGAGGTGTCTTCAACAACAACATCCCAACCGCCGCTAACACAACCAGCGCAACTACAACTTACCAATCCTACCCCCCAGAAAAATGAAGGGGTCAAAGAACAAATCTGGGAAAAGAACATTGAAACTATGTCCATCGACTCCGCCTCGACAACAGAACAATCCAGTCCACAAAGGGGACCCGGCACCTGCCAGCCAGATGGCGGATGTTGTTGCACGCGCAAAGTCATGGACGAAAATTCCTCCTTCCCACCCTGTAACTGCTCAGGTCCATCTCCCCCAACAGCACCAGAACAACCAACTATCCAAGAAAAACAAATTTCCACCTCAAACCCAGCTCCGCCACAAAAGCTCTCAACAACAATCACCACCCAACAACTTCCCTCTTACCCATCCCCAAAATCAGAACTCGACCCACGTATCCGAGTCCTCTCCGGCCGTCCAGACTCGCATGGCATAATCCGCAAAGTCCTCGAGGTGGCAGAAGGCGAGAGCGGCATCGTGGTGTGTGGCCCACGCGGGCTTAATACTGATGTACGCCGCAGTGTGGTGTCGCTGAGCGATGAGCGCGCCGTTCATAAGGGCACGGGGGCTCAGGGGGTTTATCTGCATGTAGAGAGTTTTGACTTCTAATCGTTGGGGATGAATCCGGTTTTCTCTTTTGGTTGCATCTGTATCCGATGTGAAGTGCGGTAAATACATGATAGTGTAATTGTTTTCCCCCTTTTTCTTCATGGATTCGTATTTCGTTTGAATCTTGGGAACGACGTTGTCCGCCCCCTTAAACATGACCTGGATATTTTTGGTTTGATGTAACTACGATTTTATTTTTATTTTTTGTTATTTCTAGATACCTATACATTGTTAGAATGAATGGCATATTACCACTGCTGCATGAATTGTCCTACTAAATATACTTACTCGTCATAATGCGTCAAATCCATTCACAATGAGTAGGTAACGTGACTTCGGCCGGCAATGGACCTTATCTCAGCTAACTCAGACGCTTTTTCTCACAGAAGATTTAAACCGCCGTTTTACCTCACTAAGCCAGCACTAGCACTAAACCCATTCAAGCCAGAACAATCAAACCTTGGAAGCTTCTGTGAAGCATCTGAGTAATATAAATGAGATCATCCCTTCCTAATAAGGTTAGTGTATAAGGATTTGGTGCCGCTTTAGCAGAAGGTTCTGAGTTTTACTGAGATACCTAGGTACCTAGCCGGCAGCATCACGTGCTTTGGTGTTAAACACTGATATGATGTTAATGATCGTCACATCATAACAGAGATTCCTAGAGCAACTTGAAGACTAAATTTAAAGAATTCATATCTACGAATTAAATATCTATCGATTCTACTATCTGTTCGTTGGCAATGTTCTAGACATAAATCCCCTGCTATTTCAGCCTGCCCCTTCCCAACTTCTTCGAGTAATAGAGAGAAATCATTTTCTGTTTCCTTTCATCCGTCTCCAATACTTTAATTCCACATATTTACATGGGCAATTTCCCTTTCAATCTCACAATTGCGCGGAAGAAAAAGAAAGGGGGAAACAAGAAGATATCTGCTGCCCTCGGTACATGTACTGGATTATACCCGAAGAGAGGGATACAGAAGCTAAAGATCAAACTCAAGCTGAAAATCTTGAAGTACAGAGCCATCAAACGGATCAAGGATATTGCTTCTACCCGCCGGGTATGATGTGTGGATATTGCTAGCCGCAAATCCAAAATATTGACTACTGAGAACAGCACAGCATAAATTTGAAGAAACCACAATGTCTCAGGAAAACATCACTTCAATGTCTTCTCTCCCTGAACCTGGGAGCAGAAGTAAAGAAACCAATGATAGCAATGAAGAAGCTGAGCGTCAAGGAGCCACCATGAATCTGCCAGCTTCGGCGGCTACCGCAGCGACTCGTGCAGATATAATCACTCCCACTGCGTGGCAAGAGATGATATCTACAGCCCGGTTTATAACTGGCGGATTGCACTACCCAGTAGAGAATCTGATGTATCTTGCGTCGACGATAAACCGGGTTGGATCAAAACTACTGGGTAGAAGGGTGTTTACACCGGAGAGGGATATCAGAGATTTAGGAGGCAAGGTTATAGTTGTTACCGGAGGTATGCTTGCTCAGTACAACCTGCTTTATGCATCCCTTAAATCACATAATACATCCCATGTATGCTTGGTTTACCCAATCCCCTTAATATATCTAACTCTATCATTAGGAAATGCTGGTCTTGGCAAACAAACCATCCTCGAGCTCGCCAAACACTGCCCCTCCCGCATCTACCTCGCAGCACGCAGTGAATCCAAAGCTCTATCAGCAATAGCAGATATAAAATCCTCCCTCAGCACCGAGAACGCCTCAACCGTCGACATCCGCCACTTGCCCCTGGACCTCTCATCATTCCAATCCATACGCACCGCCGCCTCCACCTTCAAGTCCGAAAACAGCCGACTCGACACCCTAATCCTCAACGCTGGCGTAATGGCTTTACCCCCGGATACTACCGAGGACGGCTACGAGATACAATTCGGCACAAACTTCCTCGGTCACTTCCTCTTCACAAAACTCCTTTTACCCATTCTCCTCGAAACGGCAAAGACCCCTAATTCCCCCCAACAGCCAGTAGCAGACGTGCGCGTAATCTCGGTCTCATCCCTAGCCTGGCAACTAGCCCCAGCCCATAATCCCCTGGAGACCATGACATCCACAGCAAAGCTTCTATCCGAAAACACCTGGACCCGCTACGGCTGCTCCAAGGCTGGCAACGTCGTTCTCGCAGCACAACTAGCCCGCCTCTACCCGCAAATCACAGCTGTATCCCTGCATCCAGGCTTAATCATGACTAACCTATACTCGTCAACGAAATCCTCCAATCCTCTTGTGAGGTATGCAACTGCTGCGACGAGTCCGCTGTTAACGGGCGAGAAGGAAGGGGCGCTTAATCATTTGTGGGCCGCTGGGGTGGAAAAGGAGGTGTTGAGTAATGGGGCATATTACGAACCTGTTGGAGTTCGGGCGAGAAATTGGTTTGCGGAGGATGAGAGGGTCGGGCAGGAGTTGTGGAGATGGGCCGAAAAGGAGGTTAGGAATTGGGTTTGAGCTGATTTGGGGTTGGTAAAAGACTACATACAAGAAGAAGAAGGAAGGGGTGTTTAGACATATCGTACACTTTTTTTAATTTTAACCCCGGTAATGATCAGTCTTCTATAGCGGTCGAAAGGATTCTTCTTATTGTTATCTTTATACGAGATCCGTCAAATGGCCGCTTGGTCTGTCTTATATCTCATCTGTTAATTGCATATATTCTATAGCTTTCAACTTCAGATAGATTCAGTAGGCTACTTCTTTATCATAAAGACCAGTTCCCTTTCTTCTTTCCTTGGAGTTAAATTTTTTTCCCTTTCCCTTTGTAAATGCCGAGTCACGTACCCATTCACCTATGAAAATGGAAGCACGGTTTATGTGGTTCGAAAAGCTGGCAACGTTGTTATATTGGTTGAATTCTTCTACGAATTACCTTCCCCTGTATGTAGGGTGGCGTATCATCAATAATTGTGATGAAGCCCTAGGTGGCAAGCTGTGACTTTGGTGTATTAAATATCCATAGAAGAGGTGAAAGTTCAATGGTAGTTAACAGGAATAGTCCAACAACTTTCTAAACGGTGGGGGAATAGCCCACACTCCCAGCAATTAATTTGCTTGTGGGAGCAGAAAGTCCGGAGACCTTGTAAATAAATACATATGAAGGTCTTGATTTTTCTTCAAACAAACGGAATGGATAACTATCTCTTTGTCCTGTGTCTCATATCATTTTAGCTTAGCTCTATAAGCTAGCCATAATTGTTTATATACTGGGAATTCTGACTCTTCTTCTTTGGGAACTGCCTCTCTTTCAATGTTGTCCCCCTTTCACCTTCAAAAATAGCAACAAGGACGCATATAAAGCAAGGCAAAGCCTCTCTCCTTTACCTCACCTCTTTCTAAATTTCTCACGTTTCTAAAAACCTGTTACCCTAATAACTCTCTAGAGCAACAGTTATTTTATTAAAATGGAATACAAGAGCGGAGGGGGTGGGGTTAGAGGGTCTGTATATGGTTTTCTTCCTGTTGCAAGGCGTAGCATAAAATAACACGGATAGTGTGTATACTATCCCGCTGCCTCGTTTTTTTTTCATGCTTTTGTAGCTTCTGTGTAAAAATTAACTTCGAGTCCTCAAGTACACAAGCAGGGCAGAAGGTATGATTGTTTGATAGGTACGTCGTTTGCTAGACGTTTTCACACTTGCAGACTGCTTCTTCTGTGTTGCTTCCTCCTCCTCCTCCTCCTCCTCCTCTTCTTCTTCTTCTTCTTCTCCTTCTTCCTCCTTCTCACACTTCTCCTTCCTTCTACTTCCTTTTTGCCCTTTACAATCATTTTTTGTTCTCGCTTTTTCTTCTTCTGACAACTTCTGCCTCATTTTTTGTTTGTTATAGGCACACAAACATCAATCCCCATAAAAACACCTACTACGCGGAAGTAAAATGGACGCTGTTAGGTTATACGGGACGGCAATGCTCGCTATATACCCATGGCTGAAATTACCAAGCTGGGATACATGGCGAGAGAAGGCGGCTGTTGGCTGGCAAGAAGAAGGCGAGAGCGGTAAGTGGGCTGCCGGTGATAAAATCGCGCAAGCAACATGTCAGAGTCTCTTCAAAATGATTGGCTCTGATCATACATCTCTCCAGCCCAGGAGGAGGTGGAAGTTGCATCGGTGGAGCGCGGAGGGGTTCGTTACTCTAGAGAGGAGGCACAAACCCAAGCCCCATTGACTTCTCCATGGGTTTCCCGATGGGCACAGGATGTGGGCCGTCCAGCTGCGCAGGTGTCGTCTTACTGGATGTCGGGTAACTTCGAGCTGTCTAATTCTATGGCAACCATCGATTATTCCCGCCTCGATGGGGAAGCGTTCACCGATTGGAGGTCTTCGGAAAGTAGCCGAGAAACAGCATCTAGCTTTGCGACCACTGTCGATGATTCCCTTTCCGAAGGAGATGGGTTCATCGCTCAAACGCCTGGAGAGGATGGCACAAGGCCCGTTTTCATAGCAGGCTCTGAACAAGGCTCGGAAGCGCTACATCCTGTACAGGGTCTAGAGTCACTCTCCTTGACCGAAGACGTCGAGATGACGGGCTGTGAGCCGGTGGGAAAACTCGCGGAGAAGCAGATGGACTGGGAGTGGTCGGAGACTTCCGCCCAGTATTCGTGCAACAAATCACCCCCGGAGCCACCATTCGAAATCGAACATCAACTTCACCCAATTTAGCTTTCCCCGAGGACTCCAATCCCACCTCCGGTAGGACGGACGAAGGAGCAGGAGGCTGAGAGAGTCAACCTCCTCCTCGAGATCTCTAGAGATCGCCCACAGCTGTGGGAGATCCTGGCGGGTGTGTATTTTGGCGAGGGCAGACAACCACGCGCACACTTCGGATACGACAGGAAAGCTCGGGAAGTCCTCCCGGGCGAATGCTAGGAGTTGAACTGGGCTTTGCAGGATATTCGTGAACAGAGCCCTAGGATGGCGCCCGCTTCATACATGATACCTTCAGGGCAGGAAGGTGAATTCCTGGAGTCCATTGCCACGTCAATCTTCGATGAAACGAGGATTTGTTCCTCGCGGCTATCAAAAGATGGCAATTGGAAGGGATGGCGCACGACAAATCCGCCCTGGAAAACATTCTGATTCGTGCAGGATGGTGCTGCAACGTAGCATCGACGCGGGAGTGGCATCTGATGGCAGAAATTAAAAACTTACCTGAGGAACCACATAAGACCGAACTGTTACAACAGGCGATCTAGGAGCTGCCCCGGTTCGCTTGGAGGTGCATCGACGACCCAAGCTGCATGTTAGTTCCACAGTTAAAGTATCTTGTTGTAGTTTCGATATCATTCCCTTGGCGTGAAAATCACGTGACTGACTAATAGCTTGCACGTGATATCTATTTTTCTTTTAGATGAACTTCAACTTTTGCATCAACAGAGAGAGCTCAAGCAGAACATGTCGGCGCTTTGAAAACAGTCAACGCCGCCCTCATCGCACTCAACTCCGGAGCTTGCTGATCGCCGCCACTATAGCGTCTCTTCTCCCTGTCTACTTCTGAAACCTTTCCGTTGCTATGGAGTACCACGCTGTTCCCCTAGAGGAACGCGCCAGAGACGAGAAAGGAAATGTCCTTCCTTGGGGATATGTTTATAAAGAGTACGTTATTTTCCCTAGCTCTGTCACCTTTATGCCGCTTCCGATTCTGTGTTTTTTTCGTTCATTTTCACTTTTACTTCTTGTTGTTTCCCGCAGTCATCATCTTTGTTTACTCCCTTGGTTTGCGAACCCCCGTCTACCGCAACCTCACCAAAACTAACTTGCTCTCTACCAGCGAGTCACGGAATCCACGACGTCCCCCAGAAGAGAGTGGGCCCTTTGGAAAAAGACGGAATGCGCGTTATAACTCTACCCGATCTGGAACCCGAACTGGGACTCCCGCCCGAAAAGAAAACCCCAATGTAGCAGAATTTAGCAAGCTTTTCGCGCAGCAACAAGAGCAAGAACAGAGTCAATCAAAGCGCCTACCCCCGTCTACAGCAAATAATTCTAACGATTCACCGCGAAAGCCTATTGAAAAAGTTGCTACGGAATGTATCCTTTATGGCTACAAGAACAAAGATTCTGAATGGAAAGTCATTGACAAGTTCGAGCGAATATCTCAAGGCATAATATGCGAGGATTATCCCAGAACCGACCCTGATTTGGCACCAAAATACCCACAACTTCTGAGCGGCCGTGACGTCGTTATTCACCCAAATCTATCAGCTGATGCCAACAAGAAAGCGAAACGATATGCTGGAGGATACCACTGGATAAAAGTCACCTTTGACTCCGCTGCGGCCGCCGATCGTGCCTGTTTCTTTTCCCCCCAAGATATAGATGGCTTCATGGTTTTTTGTGAACCATACCATGGCCAGGGACCACAACATGATACTCCGGTTCTTAAAGACTCTGCCGAATCTGTTCGACCGCAACCAAAGTCACATACCTTAAATCCGTCTCAATCCAATATATTTCTACAATCCGCTGATCTCGACCGAGTTACCCTACCTCGCTCCTTCACTACTAATACAATCTCAACCAACGGAACCATAGACGACTCTGCTACATCTCAGATATCAACGGTAACTGCCAGCTCTGCCACAGCCACTGATCAAGGCTCAAGCAGCACCCTTCGCCAGCGACAAACTCAAACTCAACTCCAATCCCAAGCTGAACCCCAACCAAAACCTGAATCCGAATTCATGACCCACATTCCAACGGTGCGTCGTGCTGTTTTGCGACCAATTTCTGAAGCCCTCCCTCCACAACCAACTGTTGTTGAACGTATCCTTCGGTCAATCCCAATTTTAAGCTGGTTTACGGGTGACATTGTTGGTGATGGACCTGTACTTCGCGAAGATGGATCGTTCGATCATGACAAGTCAAACGCTTATTGGCGCTTCTGGTACATGGTAGATAAGCTTCTTGGAAGCGACTTGTGCGGCCTAAAGGAAGAATCCTAACCTCACGAGTGCTATCTCTGTCTCCAACGTTTTATCCCTTGGAAATCATTATTAACAACGCGTTGAATGTGTTGTCTTTCACAATACAACATCCGACTGCAGATTTTGCACGACCTCTGCCTTCGTTGGCCACTACGTCTATCTTCAAAGAATGACGTCTGTGGCGATGGATTATCGTCTGCAAATTTAATGATATGGCTCAGTCAGGTTCGTGGATATTTGTCGATCATTCGCACCACAGTACATAGACTTAGGCCCTATATTTACACACTCCGGAACGACGAACAGGCTCCATACTTCAGCTTTATAGCGAATCCCCACAATATAAAATCACCCGACTCTTAAAACATTTAGATATCCATTATTCCCATCTTGCCCGTTAACATCGTCTGTCATCGGGGGGAGGTATTTTGTCCATATTTTCTATTTTCTCCTCTTTCATTTGACATTATTATCATATGTTCTTTTCACCAGATTTTCTTTGTCTTCTCGCCTTGAAAAGCTCATTGGTCTTTGGGCATTTGTCGCGAGGGATCATAAAAAAGGCGTTCAGGGTTTGAACGTTTTCTATTCCCTCATCTGCTACGTATTCCCTTCCTGCTTCTTTGCTCCTTTTCTACAGGATCTGAAGGGTGAGAAGCAGACATTGCCATTTCTTTCAATTGTTTTACTCGATATGATGTGGCCACGGCATAATGTATTTTATTTACAACTTCTGTTCATTTTTCATTTATTTCTTCCTTTATCTCCTCCTTTCATGAAACCTACAGTTTTTTAAAACTAGATTTTCTTTTCAAGCTGTACCTTCAGACTCATATTTCTTACCATAGATGCAAAACATTTAATCCTACATAAGTATCCATCCATTAACAAATGCTATTTTCGTAGACAAAATGCCTAGCTAATTTTTGTCTTCGCTTCAACCATCACCCCGAGCTTCTTCTGCTTTTGCAACCATGCTATTTCTTCACCTTCCTAATAAAAAGTGCGGAAAGAAAATCAAATGAAACGGAAAATGAAATTTGTTATAAACCCAGCCAAATGAAAAACGAAAAACAAAGTGTCAGTGTTTTCAACAATGTTTTCAGTTAAGAAGCAACGGAAAAGGGGGTAGATTGGGGTCGAAATGCCTGCGTTGTAGTAGAAAAACAAACCGTGGGATAAATGCGGTAGGCGAGGTCACGGCATGAGAATCTGATGGGATGTTTATGCGACGAGAGATACAAACCAGAACTTACACCCCACACTGCTTTGCGTTGCGCGTTGCATGTAGACAGCAAATTGTTATGCCTGGGAACTTAAGAACAAAGACGACCCGAGCAGATGGAAAAGGTAAACAGGTAATCAAACACGACGCAGCACCAATTCGCGTATTTCCCAGATCTCTGCAATTTTTCTTTTTTGCTTTGCTTCGCTTTGCTTCATATGCTTCATAATATAAAAAGGATTTAATTTCAATTCTTCCGTCGTCCCTTTCTGCTCATTTCTGGCTTTTGAACATGGACAAAAAAGTAAATAGAAAAGAAAGAAAAAACAACGGAATAGTTCGGTAAAATGCGGTAAAATGGATTCCTTTTGGCGGTATTTAGGATAGGTTGAGTTTTTTTACGTCCGTCTCCCCTGATCATTCAACCTTGCTCTCGAAGTTCTCTCCGTCAACTAGGTCGGGGATATCCTCGTCGTCCTCGTCGTCATCCTTCTTGCCATCTTCGCCACCTTCCCTCTTCTGCATGCTCTGGTAGCTCTCTGCCAGCTTACGGAGAGAAGCCAGTGAGTCGGGTCCCAGTTGGTTGAGGATGCCAGGTACAAGCTCGGTGAGCTCTTTGTCTTCGCCATTGCCGTAGATGGCGAAGGTGTTGCTAGGGACAGAGGCGTGGACTGTCATGTGAAAATTGGAAAGGGGGGAAACAAACGTTAGTTTTATAACTTCCAATAACGACGACATCAATAATAGGGATCGTTAAACGCACCTTTGGGGGCAGCGAAGTGGATGACATTTCCGTCTTCCTTGAACATATTGACCTCCTCAATGGCCTGGATGGGCTGCACATTCAGCTTCTTCAGCGACGTTTGGAGCTTCTTGTCATCGGTTCCAGATGACTTGTGGACCTTCTTCGTCTTGCGTCGCGGGGTACCCTTGCCTCTATACGCAGCAGACATGAAATCATTAGCCACCGCCATAACATCCGATTAATATAACCTGCCCCTCTAACCGATATCAAACAACCATCCCCACCCCGACCACGCGACAATAAAAAGGACGTAAGGTAATATATTAGGATACGTACCCTAAATAATACCGCAACAGTCAGCAATTATCAAATCCATTCAGAAAATAGCTTTCTTGGGACAATAGCTATCTAAAGATGGAAAAAAGGATTGGTCCCTCCAACACTTACCAATCCGCACACTCTGCTGGAGTCTGGCCAACTTTGCATGATCCATGATGGGCAATTGAATGCGATGGGTAAAAAATAAAAGACCAGCACGAACGAAGGAGTCAGGCAGGAAAGGTAAATCTGTTCAAGCCGTCTTTTGTCAGGAAGAGCAAGGCGCAAAAATTCGGCGAAATATATTAGCCGTCCGCACAACAATTAGGCAAAGTGCACACTATTTGGGGGGGCCGATTTGTGGGGATGGGCAAAACACCACAGGCGGGCCGCAACAGGGTCGCTTTGCATATGGGCTCGTAGGGCAGTGGGGGTACGTACCGAAGTATATGGCGCTGAGCAGATATATTCGAGATATTTAGCTAAATGGCTGCTGGTTTATTCGTGCCGTCGAGGGTTTTTTTGCTCGTCGTTGCGGCTCTCGTCTGTTGCGGTGAGATTAGTCAGCTGGGATATCGGAGCCATGATTATCCGGAAATAATATAAACTAAGCTTAAATAGGTTAGGGGATAACAGCGATGGATAAATATTTAGTCCGAGAAGTCCAGAGCTTAATTTGACCTCCGCCTTTTTTTCTGGGTTAAGCCGTTTTAACGACAACGATTGTACTGTATATACTCTGTGCAGTTGCTTACTTCTAATATTTAACTGATGTAGGGGTTAATAATGCAGAGCCATCTTTGTCAAAACATATAGAAGTGTCAATCCAACTTGAGTTTGTTCTGAGCAGAAAGAACAAATCAATATTATCAAACAATATCAAGCACTTTTTCTCTCTCTGCCCGCTACACCCCAGCCACGATCACAGCAACCACCCTGAGCAACAAGTTGATACTCCGTAAGACGGGATGAATTGTGGAAGAATCTTCCGCCTTATATTGGACACCATTTGTAGAGAACTCCAATCTTTAAAAGGGTTTATCTTCCAGGCAAGCTCGTAGGTGTGAACTAGCATCTATGCCCATAATACAGGAGATTAAGGAAAAGAGGGAGGAAAGGCGGCAATATTTCATCTGTCAGGGGGATAGATACCTATATGTAATGGTGGAAGTAAGAGACACGAGTCCTGCCGTAGGTATATACAAAGATCAACCGGGGGAAAAGGGGCGGGCGTAAATGACAGAGAAGAAATATAAACAAATGCGACTGTATTGTCTGGGTATCTAAGCAAACCGAAAAAACCCAAGTGAAAATGGTCACACTAAGCACATGGAATCAACTCAACTAGAAGGTGAGGAAAAAGAACAAGTAAACATAATGAACGACAGGAGTCGACTTTTGGACTTGACCTGTGCCAAATGAAGGTTTGGGACTGAAATGAACCGGAAACGAAACGAAAGGAACAAAAAGGTACGAAGCCAAAAAAAGAAAAAGAAAAGAGAAGCAAATACACCACAGGAACGTTTTATAACCTGCACTTTAAAACTCCCCACTCACATCTCCGTCCGGAATATTACCTTGGCTGCTCATTGTGTAAAACAATATAGAAACCGACAAGTAACTCGCTAAAACAACAAAAAGATCTCGTCCGAGATCTAGCCTCCGGGTGAATTCCGGAAAACGCCATGTAGATGACACAGAAAATGTCGTAGAGCAATATGTATATATATATTTAATCGTAGTCGTCCGGCAGAAGGACCTTCAGTTGGCTTAGTTTGTCCTCGCAGTTCACGTCCATTCTCATCAGAATATCCACGCTAGCATTTTTGCTAATGAGCAACTGCGATATGAGCCAGAAGTTGTAAGCTCCTTTGAAAAATCCGACCTTCTCCCACTCATCACTGGGAATCTCGGTGCGGAGGGAGATCCATAGCGATCGCCAGTGCTCAAGGGCGACCTTAATCGCACTGACAGTGGCGCATTCGGGTTGGTTTGCGCTTCGGTTTCCTAATAGCGGCATCGAAAGGTTTATGGCCATATGGATATGAGAGTAGATTTCTTCTAATGTGAGCTTTTTTCCACTGGACAATCGATGCTTTTATGTGGGGAGAACTTACGATGGATGAGAAGGAACATGTCAATTATCCCCAAGTGCAATGTGTTTGTGCCACGGTGGACGAATAGGGGGCGAACAGGCCCATTTTCCACGAACAGACTTTGAAAAGCCTGGTACACGGTCATCTCGCGACTGAGTCGGAAGTCTGGTTCCAGGAATGGATGTCTAGCAGCAAATTGCGATTCTTGACAAGGTAAGTCGCATTGGAGTTCGATGTTCGTCAATCGTGAAGGGTAGTTCTGGTAAAATGGCAACGCGGAGTCGATCATTGATATGACAACCATCGTTCTCGACGATGTCAGCTACGATAATATCAAATAACATGGGAAAAGGGGCATAACAATCACTCACCTTATCCGACACTCTTTTTGAAGCCAAAGGTATTCACTCATTTGATCTTCAAGCCCATGCCGACATCTTGTCAACTGCATTTGACGTGCAACCTGTTCTGCGAGTTAGCTCACCTATTACACCAACAACAAAATTCAAGATATTCATCTAGCCAGACCAACCTTGATCACCTCTCCCAACCGAACCTCTATCATTCGATTCCTCGCAGCTCTAGTTCCTCCCCAGTACTGCACCAAAAACATCAAATATCCCGCTTGGAAATTTTCAAAGCTCCTCCAGTCTGTCTTGATATCAATTTGGGCATGGGCTGCCTTGTATGATTGAGCAATTTCAAAGTCTTGGGAATATACGTCAGCGGAGAAGATGAACGACTCTATTAGATCGAACATCTTTTTCGCCGTAAGTCTTTCGCTCGCGTTCTCCGAATAGGTGGCTCCCATAAGCACGATGGCTGCAAGCAGAGATGAAGCTGTTGTTTCGGGATCGAAAGTCGGTTGATGTATCATTGGACAGTTATTTTGCCAGTTCTGAAAGTAAAGAGTGACAAATTTTTGGATTCTTTGAGTCGTTAACAGAAATCGCAACTCTTGCGCAATTCCAATTGATGCGATCTCATCCAAACCCAACGCCCATGATTTTGACAAAATCGACTGTATCAAGTTCGTCGAATAGGGGCTCTCTGGCTCAAAATATTGTTCCGTTGAAGAAGTTAAGGTAATCCCTTGTATGGAATTCGCTGGAGTGTGGGCGAATGAAGCCGGGGTTGCGTCAGACTGAAATCGAGGGCCAGTGTTGTATCCTCCATTAAAAAATTGAAGAAAACCGTCATTGTAGAATGCCGCATCAACAGGCTGACTCTCAATGCCTGATACGGGATGATGGGTATGTGTGGAATTTGGTAAATTCAAAGACGCCCGCGTGCCAATGGTTTGGTTCATGCTGCCGACATTATGATTATGATTATTCTCAGGCCAAGACAGAACTGGGGCTCTGTCATGACGGGAGGGGAGGTGGAAACCTTTTGTGAAGCTATCCGTGCCTCCATTGAGCAAGAACTTGACCGAACCTCGCTCATAAATCTGATCAAAGTCGTCAGATTTCGTCGAGTCTGTTAGTTGAGGGTATTATGATATAATACCGGGATTAGCGCATGCAGCAGTTAATCACGCCAAATTTAGGAGGGATAATATACCGGTTCGGGTCTCACTATCCTCACACGGCTTCGAACTCTGACGAGTACATGGAAGATTTCTCTTCAGACATGCACCGCATGGACAGCCCCCATCGCAACGTAACTTCATAGAAGTGCACTGTAAGAGAAAAACGTTACTAAACTCAGTGATATTGAACGGGGAGAACAAGGGAACTTTCTGATTCACAAGCATGACGTCTCCTCCCTCTTTGGCTAGTCTCCGGTATAAGTCGATCTCCGCGCCGGGGACAATCTTGATAATGGTCGCGCAAGTTATCGCTTAAGACAAAATGATCAGAAGATGCATAAAGGGCGGGCACACGACGGAACTCACCAGCGAGCGAAAGCAGCGCTGCAGAATATACAGGAATACGGTCTTATTCCAGAATCTATGTTACATTTGAGCATATAAATTTCCCTGGAGTCGCGGCATCAAAGTCACAATTGGAGGAAAGGGGGAGGAAAGAAAGGGGGGGAGCGGAGGGGGGTTTAGCACTTACGGCGGAGCTGATGGCGTTTAAGGTGGTCAATACGAGTAAACAAGCGGTCACAGACAGCACATTTGAATTGTTTCCCAGAAGCCTGCTTCATGACTCTGTTGAGAGACATTGGACACGGTTTTCAACTCAATTAAAGACATGTATATGCACCCTGAATCCATCGAAGCGCATATAACTATGTCAGAGGAGAGAAGAGGAAGAAAAATAAGTTAGGGCTCAGGGCAGAATTGGGAAAGACTAGCTCGCGTTGGGCCAAGGCACGTGGCCAGATGAATTGAGCCCCCTAAAAAGCTAAACAAACACAACCGTCAACACATAGAATACGATTTTGTTTTGTCACCGTACCTCACGGCCATGGAGAGAGCCATTGAAGTCATGCTAGGAATCCCGCTAGATCTGCATGAGATGTGGGCGCTGTCGCTGCTCTGAGGCTGGCATCCTGTTGCCCATCAGGCAGAGTCCAGACTTCGCTACTGCGGCCAAGCTCGGAGGGAGCCGTTGGGACATTGTGGGGAAAACAAGGTTTTTATGGAAAACGTCTCAGGCCGGACGATCTAGTATACAGGATCCACCGGCGCCACTGAAGATTGGCTTGAGAAGTCAAGGAAAAAAAAATAAGAAAGAATCAATGCAAGAGTCTGTGGCGTACAAGTACCGAGCAACAATCGCATGGACTGGCACCCGAGCAGCGACACTATAATATTGCTCCTCGTGCTATATGTGATCTTTAATCGTTGAACTGCGCGACCTCAGACAGCTGCGACATTGTGACTCCAGAAAACAGCCATTCGACCACCCTTCCAAAAGACGACTAAACGGTTTACGAAACGCGTATTCAATTATGGTTGTAACCGGTCTATGTCTAATAAGACTCCACCTCGAGAGTCCTTACATGAAGGGCTTTTGGCTGCAGATCATGCAAAGCCGCTTTTCTGCATGGATTCCCCCGAGTAAAAGGAGTCCGAAAAGCCCGAGGACAAGGAAGGCGCATGACGAGTCATTGAACTACTCCAATGCATTCCTCCATGTTCGACTCGGTATTCATTTCTCTTCGCACCGTTATTTCGACCAGGCTCAGCATGGGAACAAAAACATACTGCTGATCAGCACAAGACGCTTCCCGCTTGGTTACGAGTTGCGTTCACCAATTCATGGATCATTCTAAGGACAAAAGAACAACAAATTTTTGTCGAAAAGCAGGGGGAACGGATATTACGTTCTGCTACAAAAGTTTATTTCGCCCAAATCTTCCTCTCCACCTTCGTACAGCGTTTCGTTAGGCTTTACCAATCATACAAGTCTCTAGACTTCGAAAGCATTCAACTATTATGTACATGACGAGACACTACTGGAGTAGCCTCTTGTTGCCTTCATCGTAAAGAGGTTCTCGACTTGTAACACCGGCACTATGAAGGATGGATGATTAAATCATGTGCATTCATATCACCAACCTCGTTAGAAGGCACATTTTGTCCCACAACCTTGGCGGCATGGTTCTGGTTGGATAAACTATTTGACTCCTTCTGCAGGGAATACCCTACTTAACAAAGACGGACCCTTGTTAATGTATATACCTAGGTATGTACTACGATTACCAAATCGAATGGGGTGATATCGCTTCCAGTGGGGGCGTTTCGCTTCTTGCGAAAAAGAAAAAGGACCAATTGCTTGTCAAACCAGGACGGGAGAGAAAAAACGGTGGTCATTTAAATGAAATAATTGGCCTTTTATTATGCTAGCGATTGGTCGAGGCTTGAGCCTTGGTGTGATTGTGATCCATTTTGCGTTTGAAAGACGTCCATCGCATTAGTTGGCATGTGGCAAGAAAAAGGGTGGCATACTTCCAGGCCAGGCAAGCGCACGCGGGAGGAGGCTGCTGAACCATATATACCTTGAAATTGATCGGCTCAGGGCTCATCGGCGTCCTAGCTCGAGTTGATGTCGCCAATATTCTCCGTGCTACGAGAAACAATTGCTTCCTACCCAGCAATATGTACCAAGAAAAAGCCCCAAATGAGAATGAGATCATTGTGGCCATTCCTCTCGTAAATTTCTACATTGCAATATGGTCTGAAATCAAGGCATCTCTTCTACGTTGGAGAGATTACTAGCAAAAGGGAAAACAGCCAAGAGCTATAATGACATTAGCTTTTCATTGTTGTTTAATTCATTATATACTGCTATCCACCAGCAGGGATTATCCCTTTCACGCCAGATCTTTGCCGAGCACATTAGAACCTGATGCGGCTACCTTACGGCATTTCAAAGCAGCCATGGAGTGGACCCAGCTCGCGAAAATCTCCCAGGGCGGAGCTCGGAGGGGCGGTAACTGAACAATCATAGCAAATGGTCAACAAGCTGGTAAAAAAAGTCTCTCTTCGGAGTTCACCAGGGCTAGCAAGTCTACCATTCCACTCACTTCAAAAACCGCCTAGGCCACCGGAATATTGTGGGAATACGTTTGTCAGAAAGGGAAATAAGTATTACCATTCTCGTGCAAGAGAACTCAACCCGCTCCTGCGCAAGATTTCATATTCAGGGTTTTTCAGTTCTCGACATCACAGAATTTTTCCTTAACAAGGATACCTTGCGCTGAGCTTCTTGGATAGCAACCTTAGTCTCTGGTCGCTAAACAGGGTTGACGAACCTTCTCCGCCAGTCTTGTAGAATATTGTTGTTTAGTTTATCGTGCCCTGTCGCAGTTTTCTTTTTTCTGCGGAACAAGAGAAGACTTCATCAAGAAGCATTCTTAACCTGCATAATGTACCCCACCATCTCAATGCTAGCGAGCTGCTTAGCTGCAAATCCGGAGTGACAGCCCATACGACCACTTTTCCAAAAAGTCTAAACCAAACCCCTCCTGTAGATATGCTAGGAAATAGGTAACCTTGTTCGAAATGGAGACTGGATTTTTACGCTACTTCAAAACCGAAGCTACGGCATTATATGTCCGATATTATAAACCCCTGGTTGCAAGGGGACAGATACGCTGTCCGTAATACGCACGAATAATTCATGAATAGCCAGCGACAGCAAAATTAAAATCCAGGTGAGTTGCAGTGGGCATCTATGAATCACTGCACGGATTACCATTAATGATATTTACTTCCGCAGTGCCTGTGCCTGTGGTGACTCTGATAAGTATTCATGATGCTACCATAATTACCCTTGTCAGCAGAATATATACGCAATACGCACGTATGCACCCAAGCGATAATCCTCTACTCCTCCTTGTAATTCACATGCGTATTTTCCTGCATTCTCAGAACTATAAAATTTCATTGGCCGGGGTGTCTCTGATTATTTTCTTGAACTCGGCGTTTTTTTAAACAAAAATGTAATTATCACATTCCTTTTCAGCCAATGCTTACTTGGAGCGGGGATTGTGTCGTATTTCCAAGACAATATTTGGCTCTATTATTATATTTTATTTGGGTCTTTTTTTTAATTCGTCCATTGAAATCCTCACTTCGCTTCTCCAAAACAAGCGCGGTGTCCGGGTAGAGATGGCATTGCTAGGGAATATCAATTTCTAGCCTATCATGGGATGGATTCGCCCTTCAGTACGGAGTAGCGTGGTTGAAATAGGTCATGTAAATTAAATAAATGCGTCTTCAAAATGGCTATGAGGAGTGCGGTCTAAAATAATGGACTTAGTCCGACTAATTAATAAATAATAATTAAACCCATAAAGACACATTCAAAACATGCCACAGGAGACATGCATTTCAATACAAATAATAGAAAACGTCAACACCCTAACTCAGTACTCCGTAGGCGGACAACAGCCGTTTCATACCTGTATCACCTCTCAATTCTGGGAGATATAATAATAAACACCAAGACAAATAAAGATAGTGGAAAAAAGAAGTAAAAGGCAGCATAGAGATATGTACCTGCATATATGTAAAGTTCTAACACGAGATAATGAAATTACGATGCATACAGTAATTTCCGTGGCTGCTTACGGTTAGATATGCTTTGATATCCAGCTCCGTCATTCAGCCAGCTTCTCTCGACCCCAACAAGAGGCCCCAATTTCAACCCTGGCAGAATACAACAAAGGCATGGTCTTCGAGAAGAAATTTGTCCTTTGAATCCACGTGGGTTATTTTTCGATGTGCTGCACCACGACATGCTTCAAAGTCTGGGCTGGAAACCCTAATGGCTATAAATGAAGGGCAAGCGGAGGATGCGACGCAGAGAAACGCAATTTTTCAGGCATCGATTGGAGCTTTCTGTCTGTAATAATTCAGTACCCCAAGATGACCTCGACCTTCACCTTTCTGTTCCTAGCCATACCCCTAGTTCTCAAAGCCTATACACTCGAAATTGGCGTTTGTGCTTGGAATAAAGCAATAGGCAGGCAGACTGTGGTTATGAAGGTTTTGTAAATTTGAGAGCGAAAAAGGACATTCTTCATATCCTGAGTTTCTCTCAATCTTAACACCTTGGTGTCTAACAGGTTTCATGTTGGATTTCCAAAACGCTTCCAAATTTATCATGGCACATGATTGATTCGTTGTGTACGCAGATAAACTCGTACTTTCTTTTGTCGACTCGGTCATTCCTGAGAAAATGCGAATAATCTCAACAATGCCGCCCAAATGAGCGGATAGGCTCATCCTCCATTCTTTTGGGCGGCACCCTCTCGCACAAATGGTTCTAGGTGTTCCTTTAGCACCAGAACGAATTGACCAACCGCTGCAACAATAAATATCTCGCGAATTCCCCGGCCCAAACAACTAGGCCAGCGCAGGGATAGATTACCTCTCAGGTATCACGAGGCCTATAGAAAACTGGCATATGTGCAAGTAAAATGGCATGTGAATGGCTTTCCAGACAATCTCCATGCAGGTACTTCCATTCCCATCTGCAGCCTGCCAATTTATTTTTTCCTTCCTTTGGCTAATAATCATCACTCTTCAGGTTTCCCATCCAGCGGGCGTTTCTGCATTCTTTGCCAGACCTCAAAAAATTCCTCTATCCGCGAGGCAAACTCGATTCCGTGCACACACGCTGTTCAAAAACTCTCGTATCCCGATTAATTATAGGGCTCAGAGAGATGATGACAATCACTCCCATATCTCCTCTGACCCGACCCGGAAACCATAAAATGTACGGAGGGCTCCATACTCTAGAAAAAGACCTCACGCAGCGGACACAAACGAGGGTGTTCCTAAGAGTCAACAGCTAGATGGGTATATTGGGGTTTTATCTTATTAGCAGAATACAGACAGATATGGATTGCATCCAGTGTTAAGATTCTGAATACTTTTAGGATTGCCTCCTTTGAGGCTGGTGAACAGACACGTAAAATTATTGGCCAGCTAACCCGCTTAGTCATCAAAATATCCCGGGCCCCGGCGTTAGGATCTCAAGGGTGCAATTAACATATTCCCTTCTTGTTCTTCCAAAAATAGATAAGCAGAATTATTGCAAACAATAGTCTCAAAACTACCATTACAAAACGAAACTCAGTCCCGCAGTGAACCTCACAAATGAGTGTGTTTGGCTGGCACCACACGCAACATATATTTCAACCCTCTACCTGTCATACCCTTTCAGCGTATGTAGCTATTGGCGGCATATAGGTAGTCCTCGAGATTCAACATATCAACGTCCTTCCTCAGGCCGCGATGATCGTCCGACCAATATATCCATTAAGTCCTTGCGAGTCTTCGCTACCTCGAGGAACGTTGTTCCATGGTTATTTAAAACATCAGTTCGAGCGCCATTCTCAACCAGCACCCGCAGTACTTTCGCCTTGGCATGGTACAAGGCTCCAAATAGCAGTGGAGTAGCCCCCTCATCTGTTTTGGCTTCGATATCCGCGCCGTTTTCGATCAAAATTCGAACCACCTCACCTCGAACGTCGACGTCATACGGGTCCGCAGCTCCGTCGTCCGCGCCGCATTTTAGTAAGACCCTCCGGCACTGGGTTCTGCAATGCTGCGGATCTGGTATAGGACCGCAATTGCTGGGTTTGATATCTGTCCAGAGCTGGTGAACCAATCTTCCTCTGGCAGCTTCATGCAACGGGGTATGTCCTATGATGTTCTTCGAGTGAACATTTGCGCCCTTTGCAACAAGAGAACGGGTAACTTCCTCGTTGCAACCTGTCGACGCCTCATGCAGGATAGTGTTACCGTCATCATTGGCAAAATTAACGTTGGCTCCATTGGCTATCAAAAGTTGGGCAAGGAGTGTATCTGGTTGGCTCACTGCAACGCACAAGGGAGTTGCTCCAGTCACAAACATACTGTCGATATCAGCACCCCTTTCGAGCAAGAGCAAGAGCATTGAATCGTTCTCCTCGCAAGGCATACTATGCACCCTCAGGGTATATTTCCTCCAATATTCGTCAGTCTGAAAGGGCATGGTAGACCGCCTCTTGATTTTATATCGGGAACACAAGGCTTCTTGGAATATATTTAGGTGGGGACATGTCCTTGCTTCATCGTGGATATTGGCCCCTGCATCCAGTGACTTTCTAGCAACTTCGACATTTGAATGGCGAGCTGCCCACCGCAAGGCTGAGGCGCGACCATGTCGAACATCGAATCGATACAGGTAGGGGTTGAGTATGCTATGAAAGCGATTATTTGTCCGAGAAAAGCGGCTAATACTTGTTCGTGACGGTAGGTGTTTCGCTACATAAAGGATAATTTCGGTTGGTAAATCGCACAACAACATCATTTTGATATCAAAAGGCCAATTCTGCTGAAAACGTGCGAATACGTATTCGTTCTCATTCTTGTTTTGCTTGAGGATTAGAGAATATTAACACTTGCTAACTCCTTTAATGATAAGAAGAGGTCATATCCTACCCCCTTTTTTGCCCAATGCGATAAGATATTTCGCGCATACACCCTTCCTATGGCCTTTTCATACGGTCAGCAATGTATTGGAAGCTATGAAAGTTCCATTACTTACAGTTATCTCACATGGTTTTTTCTCGGTGAAAACAGCAACAGCAAGATGGTATTGAGTGGCAGCTTCAGTTCAAAAAAGCCAAAACTTCGGCGCCAAAGGAGTATATTTGAGAGTGAGGTTGGTCCACTATGGCTGTTATTGGAGCTTCAGCAATGTTTTTCATAAACATGAATGAAATCAAATTAAAATTCATTCAGATATGCCATGCTTGTTGATGGTGTTGCAGAAGAGAGTGTTTTGTTGCGTGTGTTGTGTTGTGGACTTTGTCTGTTCCTGTGTTGAGGGCTGAGCCTCAATATTTCCTCTCCTGCCCACAACCACAATCACAACCTCATCTCTACATCTCTCCATCTCATGTCTTCTAATTTCACATTTCACTCGTTCTCTCTCTTCAATTCTTCCTTTCTTTTTACGTCTGCTTTTGCTACTTTAATCTGCTTGATCTGAGTATTAGCAGTGTTGATTATTTTCTCTCCTTTTACTGTATTTCTTATACCGTACCTAGATACCTAGGTAGGTACTGGCTTATTACATAATAACACGATAAACCCCGTTTTGATCTGATAAGCCACCCCGCCAAAGGGATCACCTGTGTGAATGAACCCCTCTATACGATGTGTGATTAAAGCTAGAGTCCTCTATCTTCAATCTCCAGAGCCCCTATCATTTGTTTGATTAGCTACCTCCATCGAGAGTCCCTACACTGTCCTCCTCATTTCCACGTTATTCTTACGCGATGACACTCCTGTCAATATATACGCGCTTTTTCTTTCTTTCGTTACTCCTCTCGCTTGGGCAATCCAGGACAGTGCCTGGTACATCCCGCAGCGGGACAGATGAGAGAAACAATAGGACTGCCTCCCTCTATGATAACCGAAGGCCTTCGTTATATACGAAAGACTTCGGGGATTTCTTGGGGAATTCTCGAATAGATATCACGCATTTCGATTCTGCTCTCTATAAGGACAATATGACTGCAGTATTTAACTTGCAGGGTCACACATCTATCGAGAATGAGAATCTAATGAGTACGCGCACTTTCGCAATAGTTTGTCAATTTTTAGACAGGGGACTATCTAATGCATGTCCAGTATATGTTGGCCTGTTTGCCTACGGCAAAAACAGGTTCGAATGGGTCTTTGACCCTTGTAGGGCGAATATATTCAGGTCCTCACCTCCCCTACCCTTAAATGAAGACATATTGGTGTCTAATGGGCCCTATATCCATTAACTTATGCCCCATGAATGCGAGTATTCCAATCGAGGCGAATATCGTTATCCCTCTTTCTGAGTCTGACATTTCTGTATTATCTGCGATCGCCTTCAAGATACCGGATTTTGAGGGTACAGCGGTTCTTCGACTGTTTGCAAATTCGTCTCAGTCAGAAATTGGCTGCTATTCTGCTACGATTACCAACGGCGTTACCTTTGGACATCCTCTTGTAGTAACCAGTATTCTGGTGCTCTTCGTTCTCTTAGGCATTCTTTCGTCTACCTCACTGGCGATATATGGAACAGATCTGGCCTATAGTCGGAGCTATTATGCTCATTCACCATCTACCTTCGTGTCATTTTCCATCCTCCATCATATATATTTGACCGGTGCCTTGTCTATGAACTGGCCAAGTGTTCTGGTCGCCTTCTGGTCAAATTTTGCCTGGTTCTCCGGGATGAATTAATAATTAAAAGATGCAAGCTTCGATCGATCAAGTTATTGGAGCCCCAAGAGCTGATGCCAAACCGACCAGAGCGTTAGTACCTGGAGTCGCCAATGGAATTTCGGGTGGCGGATTCAATATCTCCAAGATATAGCCAAAACGCGTCCCTAGAAACGAATAATCTGATCAACGTACAAAATCGTTTCGAATCTCTACTGCCAAAGCGGGAAATGCCGCATCCAACCACAGGCCCTAGGTGACATGGAACGGCTCTAAATCCTTGCCTTCCCTTGTCTGGAGATAACCGCGGGTTTGCGGGCATCCTCGCACCTGAAAAAATACGGACATCAAATGCTTTCCTAACAGGGTTTCTCTGGTTTCTTATTCTGGTGTCTACAGTAGCAAGCGTAATAATTCTCACGAACACCATTATTGCGGGTTACCAGCTGAGGCCTCCAAAAGTGAAAGGTTCGCTTATTTTTAGAAACAGTTGGTCTACCTTCCTCACATCTACCTGCGAGCAATTTTTATCGGATTTTTTATGATTATGTCGCTTTCTCTATTCCTTCTTTCCTTAGGGGGGCCGGCTGTTGTCATTGTGATACCCTCCATTGTTTTTCTCGTACACTTCATCGGGATGTGGATAACAACGGGGTATACATTATTTTGCCACACGGAAACGGCAGATTCATGTTCGATCCAGATCGGTTACTTGTCATACGGACAAATATGCTCGAGTGCTTACCTTGCTATCAATTGGCTAGAAGAAGTCGTGTGAAAGAGGACGGAAGTCTAAAAATCTTAATATCTGTTCCCTGGTGGAAGAAGTGTGAAGAAGATGCGAAATCGCCATATACACCTCAATGTCCTCAAATTCACGAAGATGAAAAGTTTCTCCAGAGATTTGGCTGGCTTTCTGCTCGTTATCGCCAATCCTGTTGGTGGTTTTTTACCCCGTGGGTGGGTTACGAATTTATCCGCGCCTGCTTTGTTGGGGCGGGTTGAAATAACCTACTAGCTCAAGTATTTGGCCTCCTTGCAGTTGAGTGCATTCTCTTGTCTGTATTTGTTGGATCAGGCCATTTGAATCCACCCGAATAAATGTTTTGATGATTTACATGCTCGGCTTCAGCAAGGTATCCACGGTGGCTTTGTCTTCCTTGTTGACCCCCGATTCAACCTGGAACGAATCGCTACTACCATTGTCAGATTTGTCATTATAATTATCCAAGGACTTCTTACAATATGTCTGCTTAGCTTCATTTCATCGGAGTGATTTCCAGCCATTTGTCCCTCACACGCTTTCGCAAGGAACAACCGAGCAACGATGTATCTGATCTCCTCAAATTTACCCAAATGCGCAAGTTATATCTAAGTCGTATTGAAAGAGTTTCCCGTGGCTTACCCCGACCGCAGCCCCAAAAGTCTTCCAGAGACCCTCCAAGAAAACCGTCTTTCCACGTTTACTCCATCCAAAGATGCCCTAAGATCGAAGATGAGAATGAAAATAATTCTGGCGCCTGCGATTCAGAGGCTTCATCTGGCCTGACGTACACATGCAACAGCTCTGGATCTCCGACAGTACCACACTACCGCAAAAGCTATTTTTCTATACATACGTGCTACAGTAACCCGAGTCCTTGTTCCTATCGCTGCGATAGTCGAAACTCAATTCCTTCCTGCGATGGGTTGTCGCCCCGTTTGCCAACTCCAAGAAGCCCGGTGGAGACAATTCAAATAGAACCATCCTCGCCACTCCATGAAGAATTAGCAGCAGATCCGAGATGGCAAGCAGCATACTACGGGTCTGATTTTGGGGGAACAGTACCAATGCTGTGCTCGAGAAGTCCAACACCAGATTCTCTATATGTTTCGCCGGAATAGTTCCCACTCGAGGTTAACAATGGATAGGTGCGGCGACACCGTTTATGCAATGTTGATGATGTGGTATACCTTAACCCAGCCTATATGTACGAGTGTTAAAAGAAGGAAGACCCGCATCTCAGCCAAAGGCAAAAGTTGCTCCTTTTGTTGTATCACTTTGCTTACCTACCCGCTCTGCCCGTCGTCATTCACATCCTTTCATTGACCAAGTTTTTGGTCTAATACGACTGTCATATGGAAGTCCCGTTATCGCTGCAAGCAGAGAAGGGGTTTGGGATTTGAGAGGGCTATGCGTGGGTATGAACGAAGAGAAACAAATATCTCCTACCGAAAGGTAATATAAAGCCATGGAAAATGTTAATGAAGAACACATAAATTCACATATGAGGTATATCATCATTATAATAGAGAAACAGCTCATAATAAAAATTTACTATCTATTGTTGAAATTTCTGCTTTCTCTAAATGTAGACAAAGCACTAGAGCAGGTTGAGGAAAGAAATGTGTGACGGACTATGAATAGCTGTTTATCAATATGGGAGTGATGCGCAGCTTTCAAAAAGAAGAAATAACTATTAAGCAACGCGCGGTCTAATATGAGTGTTTTTGTAATACTGGAACGTGTATCATCTTTTGTGATATTTATCTAGAGCACGCCCTAAAGTCAATTATAAAAGGGATGCACGTTGTCCCTCACCTCATTAAACCAAATAGAAGCAGAGGGGATGTAAAGTCGACACAATGATTAAAAAAGCACGGCAGAAACACTGTGCCAGTTCATGAATGCTCGGTATCCTAGCCTGTGAAGGAAGAGTGGGATTGAAGTACCATACAAAAAGTGTTTATATCTCAAGGCTAGTATTTTAGGGGCCTCGAGCATATGGAAGAAGCTGTAGTTTGACATCCGAAATCAAGGAATATCTCCAAGTTTGCGGACTGTTGCAACAGGGAAGTCATATCATTGTGGACCGGAGGCATAGGCAGGTTGACGTAGATTGGCAACCAAACGAGGACGGAAATCTGCTAGAAGCTACGACAAAAAAAAAATCTTATCGGAGCAACCCATTCAATGTGGCCGTCTGTCATGGAATATCCCTAACAGAACATTCGAGCTTTAATTAGTTGCAGAAACCCCCCGCTTTATTGACATTGTATCCAACTTCTGCGGAATGAACTGATTCCCCCCCAGTACACGTTGCACAATGTGGTGATCGACCCAACTTAAAAGCAACATATCATGGGATCAGCCAGCAGCACCCGTTTGTATTTACGAACCTGGCGAACGGTCTGCAATAGTAGTCTTATATTAAGCTCAATTAGAAAGGTTTTCAGTTTCGAGGATATAACCACCGCGAAACTGAAGGTCCGATGCAGATCTTCAGGAAACAGCGTATCAGCTTGGCTTAATAAGAGTATTATTAACATGTCCATCGTGGAGTTGTCAACTTGGGAATCCCAAGTAGGAATTTAGGGAAGGGAAGGGTAGCAATCCAATCAGCCGAGATCATAAGGAAGAAACTGCATAAAAAGATTGTCTTGCTTAAAAATGGATATAGTAGCTAGCCCTTTAATATTCGGGATGGCGAGAATAGAGCCAGACCAAGAGGTCAACAGCGTATTCCTTTCTCTTGCATAGATGGCCTGCACGACGAGAAACTGGGCAAATTGGGAATTCGTGATGCTACGAAGCCGATGCTGGAGAGGTGGGGGCGGGGGTAAGTCACTGGTGCTAGCAAATGACAGTGAAAGTTGGAAGACGCTGGTGAAGCCAGCTTGCAACACTCTGTTGCCAGCTAGGACAGCGTCCTTTTTTAGAGAAAGGAAACTAATGATGCAACGGTTAAGGCCCTAAGGGACGTTGATAAATTTACGTGGTGGCTGTGTGGAGGAGTGGCAGCTCAGAAATCCCACCTCCTCCATGGGAATGATGCAAGCGCGTCACCGGAGTTCCCCGATCTGCAAGAAGTGGCTTGGGTTCATGAGACACACTAGTCCGTACATATTTGAAAAGCAGTTCTTCGAGAATTGGTATGGAAGCCACTCTGCTGCTCAACGGACTACCCAGAAGATGCATATTTTTTGCAGTTGCAATTATCAGGGGTGCCATCGTCATTTTAAAATGTCTCCGAAACCTTGAGCAATGTCTTGTGGGGAAATAATAACCGCCACATTATACGATGTGTTAACGTGATTCAAAGGGCCTGCACTCCTGGTTGTTCTGTCTGTTGGGTCCAGGATTGACTGCACTTCGGACAGGGATTGAGATTTTGTATTTTCGGCCTCATCCCTAAACTCATGCAGGAGACCTCAAGCTACCCAGGTTCGTAAAAATTCGGGTATCCTTGGCTGGAGCGTCTTTTTCGAGAAAAACGGGTTGTTTAACTGCACTGAGAAATATATGTCAAACTGCAACGGTCCCGTTCTAAGACAAACTCGCAAGCCCGAAATAGGAGATGGTAACGCGCATTTTATGAGCAGCAAAAGGGAAAATCGTGCCCTCTGAAAGCGAGCATGGATGGAGAAATCAGTCAACTTGAAGTTGCTAGGAAGGGACTGCAATCAATCCTCTCATATTGAGAATAGGTTACAAAACCAATCAGAAAAGACTTTGGTCTGAGCGAATGACCCTTTTCCACCGACGAAACATCCAGGAAAATAGTTGAAAATTCAGAAGCCCCAATGACACTGGCTTCTTGCAAGCAGATTGTTTTGGCTGTGGGACATCAAGCATTCCCAAACTCTTGGGGAAAAAATGAAAATAACCAAATAAAACCTCCCAGAATAATATGTTAAATATTTCTGCTGCAGATACAGTTCATTCTGCTAGTAAAGTGCATAATTCCAAAAATCCTGTAGCACAAAAATAGCTTTATGCTGCCCTAATCCTGTTAACCAACAGAGATATGAATTATGCACCTGCTGGCCCTGTTGACTTTCTGTGTCCATTTCGTTGATCCTCCTCCTTGGCGAGGGGTCAGAGGATGAAGCCAGGGGCATGGACATGTACTGTACAAGGGCGAAACCCTCGCCGGGATTTGTTCTCTTCGAAGTTCTCGGGGACTATTCTGTTTGTGCTGCTGGCCTAATAAAACTATCAGCGCAGCGCGAGAGGAAGGCCAAAAGTCGGATCTGAGACAGGGTCCATCAGACTTGGCGTATCTCGCTTGGAGGTTCTTCTCAAGCTAAAGTTTGCCAGGCATTCGGGACTTCTCCGACACGGCTGAAGCGGGAGGCTAAGGGAGGTCAAAGCGGCGATTGTATCAAAAAAGTCAGTGCGACAACGGGGTATCAATGTACACTGTACATGTACATGTACATTGTACCATGCTTGCTGCTCACTGTCGCAAATATGAAGATGCTCATTATATATGAAAGGAGTTGTTACCAACAACAGGCTTGATTGACTGATATGTTATATATATTATTGAGGCTGGAATTGAGTGCTAGATACGGACTAGTATACATACATACATATCCGTATTTCATGAAATGGGCCGTTACAATGCACACGTGATTACCTAGGTACATTACTTAGCGTTCTCGGGAGCCAATCCTCCGGTAGTTCAACAAGTTGATCATCCATCATCAAAGCTCGGGATCTGCTCCAAGACTTCTCCACTAACTAGGAACAGAAGGTTGTTGGGGATTTTAATTCTTATATCCCACTGCAAACTTGGGACAGAAGATCCAACTCAAGTGCAATGGCGGGTATAAGTTTAGGAAAAAATGAAGTTGGGTTCCCGGGCACAAGAAGATTCTTAGAGGGCAATGGAGCTTTGATCCTTGGGTAAACTACCTGGGTTCTTGGTTGAAATTGACCTTAACTTTGAAGCTGAGGGCGGTGATTGTTAAAGAATCCCGAAGGCTTAAGATCCACATAATATGAAAGCTAATTTATTGAAGACAGCATTCTGGTATGGGTCCTCCATATTTATTACGATTATCAGCATCCAGAACAATGGCCACTGACTGGCACTGGCACTGACCAGACGGACGGCCCACCTTTGTACTCCACTGTCTCCATGAATCGGCGGTTGATTTACCCTTCCCACGTGAGCAGAAAGCACCACCAGATGCCCAGACCTTAAAAATAGAAAAGATGGCCGTTTTTGCTTGTCCCGCATACTCCTTAGCGGCAGCGATAACGGGCGACTGCCCAGGTGTGTCCTGCAGATCGCTTTATCCTTGCTAATTTCGTTTAATAATGATGATGGTTGAAAATAACCCAGTTTGCCTGTTCGTTGAGAGAAATACGGGAGCATTCAGAGTGAATCGGTGGCTCCCAGGCAAGCAGCTGCGCGTTACAAAGTCCGAATTCTTGCTGAGGCTGACCAATAATATTCAAACCAATCAAATATTACGCAAATTTAGAAAGCGAACCGTGGCAAATTGTGCCGCCTTGGCTTGCGCATCAGACATGGATTCTGGCAGATTATGGGCGAAGAAACCCGACTTCAGACCCTGTTTCTTCTCTCAAGAGTTGACATTTGGGGTCCAATTCGGAGAACCGAAATTGGCACGGGAGAAGCTACAGCAATAGAGACAATTCGAACATATCTCTACAAAGTGATGAAGTCAAAAAATATCTAATGAAATAAGATAATTGTCTTGACATATAGAGCCAGGAATTGATGATCACTTCTAGCCGTGAACACCCTGGTTGATAAAATAAATAAACCTCCCTGTTCCTCGAGCTTCTGGAACTGCATTCTTCTCCACGTATGAAGTTATGATCCTGTTCTGCCAACTGGGGTATATTTTCAAAAAAGGCAAGTTGGGAACCCCTCAATTGTCCACAATCCTGGTTCTTCATTCATGGAATGTAACAGAATTTACATCAGCAGGAACCGCATGTCCCAATCCCTGATGAGCACACGCATTGCCATCGGGCTTTTCAGCAACCTGAGCTGGACAACCTTTAATTGGCGCTTATATGAATATGCTTGTGAATCGTTCTCCTGAAGGCTGCACAAGTTCAAGAGTGGATGTGGAATATACGGCTCAATATGATCTCCACTGAAGCTCCTTGCCAAGTCTAGGCGAAAATCAATTGCACTGTTACGGCGCGGAATGCTGACCTTGCATCCACAAATGAGTGAAGGATAAGTGGTGTCCATTGGCATGTGCTTCGTATATGCATAAGTCCAGAAACATAGCACCCAGACATCAGACATCAGACATCAGGCCCTAAATGCCAAACAATGGGCTAGAACTTTTGTTGTCTACGGAGCAGGTGAAATATTCCGTATATTGCCTCCTGCATGGTGGTTCAAAGATAAATTCAGAGAGGCAACAGGAGAGGGGATTGTCGTCGCTTCGGTTCCAAATTGCCAGCAAAATGCCTACTGCAACTTCCTTTTTCCGATTGGTATTAAAGAGGGGCCAGCCTGTTTGGCTCGGAAATTTGAAAGAGTTTGGGATAGCGCCGCGTTAAATGATGGCGCCATGTCGTTCCATGGTCTTGGATTTTTGTTTTTCAGAATTTAGCAGAGACTCCGTACCTAAAGCGGCTTCACTGGTGAAATTAAATCAACTGAGTCGAGCGGGATTTCTCATTGCATTTATTCATTCTTGAGGACGCTGGTATCCTGGCAATCGTAATAATATGAGTATATTATATGATATTTATCATCCCCACAAAGAGAAGCAAAAGAGAGTGGGGGCGGCAATACCATGAAACCATACATACCATGTACATCACACCCCATATATTACCAAATAAATACCTTATAATACGGTCCTCAATATCCTTATCACATCACGTAGAGCCAACTCCCACTAGTTGGCGGGCGCTGGCGGGCGAGCGGGTGCAACCTCCTACACGCTACTAGCCTGCAGAGCCTAGACATGCTTCCAGGACACGTGGGATGATCGTCCCATGTGCCAGTGGCCCATTTTTTCTGTTTAGTTTTGGGCCGGGCTGACACTAACTCATCATTGGAGCCACATTTACGTACGCAATAAGCAAGAGAAAAAAAGATGCAGCTTCCATTCTTATTAGCCTACATAAGTCCGAGGGTTATGTCATGTTTGCTTACTTGTTTGAATATGTATGCATAGTAAGTGTCAGATTCTCTCAATAATATGCTTGATGATGCAATGAAGTGATGGATACAAACTTGACATCAGCATAAAGAAACATACAGGGGCCCGGCACCAAAACACCAAGGAAACCTGCCAAGAAAAGCATGGAGGTGATCAAAGGTGAAGACACGAATGCTGAAACATCAGAGGGCCGCTGTTTGGGCCTACGCTAACCGATGATCTTCTTTGCGCCTCTGGGCCAGCCATGGCGGCACAGGGATCGCCGTGGCAGCATGCAGCCTTCAATCAATCAGAAGATGGGGAAGTGGGTATCACATTATGCAACTCTAACCCCAAATAGGAACACATAAACGACAAAGGGCTCACCAGTTGAATATCGACCTTTGAAGAATAAGCAATGACCTTCAGCCACCGCAAAAAGGCAAAATTGCCTTCCCTTGGCTTAATTCCAGGATGCTGATCTGAAGCCATGATCTCGATCCCGCCTGAGTGACAAGAATAAAAATGGGCAGACGCGGGACGGATTAGAGCGTACTTTGCCATTTCGGCTGCGTGAAACAGCAGTGTGCAATTCTCTGCATATGCCATGGCAAGGGAGTGCAATCGGAAGCCATCCGCTTTGTTTAGCACATTCAAGCTCAGTGCAGAACAACGACATTCGTTTCATGGAAAATCAAGCCAAAGGAGAAATATCATGGCCATGCTCAACATCCGCAGATTATCTTGGATTCCATCCCCTAGGCTAAGAATTATTGACTATTATTAGTCGACCACCGCAGGCGTTGAGCCTTTGGAGGGAGGACATGAGGATAGCATGTGTAAAAACATGCCATACTCCACGCACAATGCAGAGGAGCAGAATTCGAATTTGCAAAGGGGAAAATGCGTGATCATTGGTCAAGCCCATCGGAGAAATTCCTCCACTCACAGGCCCCACGGCTTGTATCAGAAATGTGATAGAAGTTCCTGCAATGCAGGTGACTAAATGGGCTCCATCTCCAAAACCACCCGCATAAATAATCACAATAATAACAACAAGAAGCTAGGCGGCAGGATGAAAAAAAGCAACACACTTGTCTAGGGAGTGATTTGCCCAGTATCTAAGCACAATCAAAAAAGAACAACATTAACACGGGAACCGCAGCAAATCCCCCAACGTGGTATGTGGGCTTTTCTTTTATCCACAGCTCTTTCACGGCTTGTTACTGGTTACCAACCCATTTTCTCTGGTCCCTCAAGCTTCTTTTGAGGAGGCATTATTCATCCAATTTTTACCATGCCGGTATACGGGAGTACGAACACAGTAAAAAATATACACTCAGACCACCCCTCTTAGCATTTCGCAATCCCTCCCATCTATTAGCGAAAATAGAGCGCATATGACCCTTTCAATTTTGAATTTATATTTTCTGGGGTTTTGGTCCAAAGCAACTCGCGAAGAACAGCAGCAAAAGCTCCGACAGAACCTTGTCCTCCAGAAGTCATGCTCATGCTCATCATACAAAAAATGCCGCTTCATCTGACATCATCTTTTTTCGTAGAGTCTTCCCTACTTAGCATAGCGCGGAGAAAGAAAAGCTTAGACAACGCAATGCCCAGTGCAACGGTACAAAGTATGTACAGTACATGTACATATATGTGACTTCATGGGTCGAAATGAGGCCTTCCTTTGAACAGTTCCACCCCCTTAAAATATTACGGAAAAGCAACTGAGGGAAAAAGCAAGCGAGAAAATGAACAACGCCTGCTCATTCCCTAGCGAACCACAAATTAAATATGGTAGCTAAAGTCCACTGCATGTTTATATTTTCCGAGGTTTTGAAGATCGATTTCAAGATCGAAAGCCGTTCGGACGTTGTATTATCTTTAAAACCCCCACCTTTTCACGGCTTTAAAACATCACAACCTGGGGAGAGTGCTAGACTATTTTGGTGCTGATTTGCTAGAATATGCAGATTACGCTAGGGACTTCCGATAATTATGGGCGTAAATCTCGCTTAAGAGTAATGGAAACTCCGCCGTACCATCGCTGCAAATCACCATGGAGTTAAGCTTCATCGCCCATGGCCCATGTCAGCATTTTCATTTCTCAGATGATCCTTCAAACGCCGCGGCGATCATGATGGCTGATACTAGCGCAGAATCAACAGAGCGAGATAAACCCGCCTTGAAAAGGAAATTCAAACGATCAGAGCATCTTGGTTTCTCTCACCGACTTAGCGAAAGGAAAACTCTTGGAAGTTAAATTATGTCCGTGCTAACATTATGATGGTAGAAGAAAGATTAGTAACCTGCCATGTAGTTAACAAAAACATACATGACAAGCCTTTTGCAAACAAAGTTTCTTTTTTTTTCGTAACTCCCCCTGCCAGTGATCATACAAAATTCCAGTATGATCCACTAAGGGCGCGTATACGGATATATGGTCCACGCATTTTTCAGTCAACGAGGGCAGTTAGGGTCCGCCAGGAAGGTTAGGGAGATCAGATTGATCGCTCATCACCTGCCTCTTATATAGTGCTGCCAATCTGCCAATCCATGGGCTATTGGATATGAATAATATAATGTGGTTCAGAGTGACGAATGTTTCGTAGGCATACGCAGGAGGTCGGGAACGTTTTGGGAGTTTTTGTTACAAGATAATTTGGTGGCTTGTGCTTAGGGCCATTAAGGTTGCCACATGGGCATTGAGGAAGTTGCTTGTTGGCGGGAATCTGGGAATTAATTAATTTTTTTTATATTCCCTCTTCTGACTGCATGTGGCTGGCACGGGCTGTTTTCCCTTCGTCTTTGAACTGCTTGGGACCTTTTGTCAACCACACAAGGCAGACTCGGTGAATCCCCTTACTTATTTTTATTTATTTTTGTTTGTACCATCTATGTCGAATTCGAGATGGAAATGTGGATATCCATTATTATTTTACCTTTTCAAGCGTCCAAAGGGGTGGACCGTCGAAAATCCCCATCGATATTTTGGAAAAGAGCCGCGGCCCGAACCAGTGGACATGACTTTCCACAGACTGAAGCAGGACCAAATCTGGAGCTGAGCTAGATAACATCGGCTGCTTCTAAGTCCCCTCGTTCCTCGCCTCAGTGCGCGCGACAAACTGGCACTGGGGCAGTCTGGCAGAACCGGGCAGGGAATAGTAATGAAATTATTTGTTCCAGAACTGGGTCTGCAAAAGTTCAGTCCTAGACAATAATCCATTTGTCAGTTTTAACTTGAACAATGAAAAATGGACACGAGGAATTTGGAAACGGCGGGATGAGAGGAACCCAAGGGCATCATAATTGCGTAAAGTTCACGAAATCAACAAAGCTAGTGTTCCACGCCACAAGATTTCACTTCCTGCACATAAGAATATGGTAATCAATGATCGACCTGAAGTTTTGAACAAGGTTCATTAGTTCAACTCTAAGCACAGTGGTAAATAAGCTGAACCTCTAGCATAAAAATATGGTAAATGACCGTGCGCGAAGGTGAAGTGAATAATGCAACTAATCTGAAACGCGGGCAGCAGTTAGCCGTCCTTTTTTATTTTTTCTGGACACTTATCTTTTCCCTGCTGTGACGGTACGCCAATTCAGTACCTTTTTTCATCTTTTTTTAATTAGAACATGTAAAAAAGCTAAGCCAGCTTTGGCCTAACGCTGATCCTTTTCTTGGTTTAAAGCCGTGACGAGATGCCGGATTTCCAAACCGCATGCTGCCTTGCGGAGAGATTGAAGCGTTGCCAGCATTTGAACAACCACGCCAAGGGGCAATTTAACCCTTGATGAGTTTGTCGACAGATGATTCGACCGGGGAAACAACAGAGAAACGTGCCAGTCAACTTTGTGTCAGGTTTCTCATGGTTGGAAAAGCATGGTGATGTGATATCGGTGCATCAAGGATTCAGGCCTCGAGGGTGTCGGATGCTTGCTTGCGGCCCACGACTCCACGCATTTTCAGAGGCAGATCATTTCCACAGCGGAACAATTCAACCTGCATAGGCGTCCAGTCAGCCCACGATTGACTGTTGAGTGGCTGATCAAACAAAGGCATGGAGCTGCAGCAGCTTCTATTATTATTAGTATTATTTGCAGTTGGCATTGTTGTTGCACCGCCTCCTTTTCCTCGTGAATGGGGGAAACATCAGTGGCACTTTTTCAACGTTGCTCTTGGTTCCAGTCCACGTTGTGTTTGAATAATATCCGATTGAATGCGGCCTCTATCAATCAATCGTACCATGGAAAATGATCGGATAAGTGTTGGGATATCAAGATCTGGTACGGATACTCCTTAGCACGTTCAGACAAAAATAACTATCACCCCTTGCTTGTTGTTCATTATTACGATCAGCTTCTGGGCGAACCAGGAGGATCGTACGCAAGGATCACGAAGTGGGTGAGAGGAACAGCCTAACAAGTCTTTGAACATAATACCTAGTAGATATTTAATAATAACTCCCTGTTCCTCAACACCGAGCTTTTCCACAGCTCAATGAAAATAAAATAAAAAAGACGACGTGTTTGATACATATTTATGCTGGGTCAAGACACAAGCCACAAAGGGAACTAACTGATGTATTTTGATTTGAGATACGAACGGATAAAGCCTATCCTCTACTCCGTAGAACTCACGAAGTCCTTTATACGGCTTTTCAGTTGCCTAGAAAGGAAGTTTGTAAGCTTGAGAAACCCCATATTCATGTCAGTGAACAGACGTCGTTTAATTCTTCGTTGAAAATAGTTGAATCGATATGTGATGTCAATTTGGAGGTTTGTTCTCCCGCTTTGACGTTTCGACATCCTGCTAGACATCCGTAGATTGAATAATAACTGCTCGTGGACTCCGTATTTGGTATTTTCAAAAATGAGGTGGTGCTCGTTTTGCAAAGCCCATCCCACTCTTCGTTTCTCGCTTGGGATGGCCAGATTCGATTTATTTGCAGAGATCGACCATGTATGATTTATTATTGCAGCCCTTGACGGCCGGTATTGTTTTGGATACAGGGGTACGGGGGGTAAAATAACAAGGATGATCATGGAGTCCTCCAAACGATGATCTCCAAGAAGCCGCAAAAATCAGACCATGATTTTTCTCGAAACTCCAGCCACTCTCATGCGCTCAACGGGTGGTGCTCGTGGCTCTGTCAAACATGACAACCTGACAGACTTGACAGGTCGTCCCTCGTCTGTTGTACAGTACCAAAAAAAACACAGGTGATGCTCCTGCGTGCTCGTATCTTGGGGTGCCAGCCAGTGCCAGGCCAATCCAGCCCGTGAAAAAGAACACAACTTGGGGATTGAGCGCATCTGATCTACCAGTAAGAACCTCCAAACTCGCCCCATAAGACGCCAACTCGCAAAGTTGTTTCGGGACTGACAGGCTGATAGGCTGATAGGCTGGTGGCCCAAGGTTGCTGCATATCGCGACATTCTTAACCCTCATTCTAGTTGTGGATACAGAGTTCTTATTTTATACTTCCATGCGCAAGATCTGTCCAATCGCATGCCCATGATTCGTGAACTACCACTCACAAATCCACTCAGCTAGCAGTTCCCAGGAAATTGAACATCGCCGTCGGCGTCCCGTCCGTTGTTGGTTTCCTTTGGATCTGCGCTAAGGAGTAGCTAGCGGAGAGACGGATCGCCACGACGTGGAAATAATGATGTTTCTCCTTTTTGTTAAAAAATCTTTTTACACTTTTCACTCGATTCCACCTCGTTGGGGTTCTCGCTAACTGGGCCACTCAGGTTTCACTTGATTAAATTGGGGGGCAGAACAGAGTTCGGCCAATGCATGGTTAGCCTGCTGCTTCTCTGGATTGCTGGGAAGCAACCCTCGCTTCCTTCGCTTTATCCCCGTTGTTTGGCTGATGGTGGAGATCGATCATGGTCCTAAAACTGTTGATCAACAACCAGTAACAAAAAAATGCCCACGGCTCCACGAGTCATGTGCAAATCCAGCTGCACCATGGAAACAGTCCTAAGGGCCACCACGAGGCAGCTAAAGCTTCCTTTAGGTTCCTTAGGTAGGTACCGAACCGTACATCCCGTCCAGCGCACGAACAGAGCAAAACCAGGGGGCGTGAAAGCGTGAAAGATAGCGGGACGGCGGGAAAGTCGCCATGACTTGTAAAATATGCCGCTGGTTCAATGGGGATTTGTCTCAAACAATAATAATGCTTTTTCCGATCGTCCCCTCTCCATTAACCACACAAGCGGCAGTATCCCCACGTTCCCGATCACGGCTTCATCTAAACATTACAGCCCTGGAGCTCTGTTCCTGGTGGGATGACCAGGAAAGAAGCACGTTATTATTATCATCATGTTCATTTTTACTAGTATTCTATATTTTACACACATTTCAAGGGATATGTTATCGCCGGCGCTAATCTCGAGGCATCTTCGATAAAAGGGTCTCCAGTGGATACAAAGCTCCCCATTATTATTACGGAGTACGGATTATATTGTCCCGTGATTGATTGAATAATAATGAATGAGAGTGCTCCGTTCAAGTCGAACGGTACGCTGGGGACGCTATTCAAAAAGCATATCATTCCCACAAAATTGGGGTGGATGCTCTACGGTCCTGCTTACCGAGTTGATTATCATTTCGGTTCTCCTACTTCCACTACTAGCCTACTACTGCGCCAGAAAGGAGAAGAAAAAGCATCATCCCTAGTCCTTCACCCCGGCCCCCTCCCCGCTGGGTTCTGGAAGATCTTTGGGCCTAGTGTTCGTTTACCCATGTCAAGCTAAACATTTCTCTAATAATCCGCCCCGTAGTGGCCTGCACCAGCCCGCCTGGGTATCCCATATCAACCTGCCCTGGGCCCTTGTCCTGGATTTCTGACCCTGTTCAACTCAACTTCTTCTGCCGCTTCTTTACCATATCCCTCCTCCTCCTCCTCCTCCTCCTCCTCCTCCTCCTCCACCACCACATACAATAGTGATTTTGACCTCACCTGTCGTATCGAATTTTGAACATACTTGTGGATCAATATACAACATAATCAACTTTCAGTCGCCATTCATTGCCGACGGCTTTGGGACAAGATGAATCTATCCCACTTAGTGACCAGCTACCACAACCCTCCTTCAACATATTCATATTCAGGCATTTCCCAGAAGCGTCAATCCTTACAGAGCGAGCCTTCCTCATTATCCGTGTCGAATGGATACTACGATCGCAATGCTTCAAATCTTGCATATTCCCGCACCCCTCAGCCACCATTATCCCCACCTGTCGAGGAGCAGACGAGGTTCTCTCTTCCTTCGATATCGAGTTTATTGCAAGGAGCAGACCATCTCCCTCCCGTCCACGTAGCTAGTAAGAATCCCATTGCCAGTATTCATTTTAATATACATATTAACACTCATGAACAGAAAAACATCGTCCAAATCCACTCTCACCTGAAAATGTAGACCTGAAATCACACGGCCATGGAGCCACCCAAAGGGCCATAAATAGGCCGAGGATGATTTTACCACCAACCCCTCCCCTGCGGCCAGGCTCTGGACTAGATGGAAGCAGACACTCCCCATCCAGATCGTCACCATCATCTGCACACTCGCCCATTTCAGTAGCAAATCTCACAAGTTCGGCAATCTCACCCACGGACTCGTCCTACCAGCGTCGGATATCCCAAGTTCCGTTTCCCCCGCAATCAGCTAGGACGTCCATATCCCAAGGTTCTCCCGTCTCCCTTGTAGAGAAGCACTACACAGCACCCTCAAATCTACCTACCAACTCGGCTCCATTTGCTTCACCGGTTGAGCCCCCAGCGAATTCTGCAGAGTACTACCGTCGCCCGTCTCATGTCCCTTCTTTCTCTCCCTCTATTCCTCTGACAGTAGCCCCGTCAGCCCAGCAGCACCATCACCATTCTATGATCTCAACCTGGCAGCAGCACCATCACTACTTCCCACCGTCAAACACGGCTCCCTACCCGCAAAATCATGACAGGTATATCTGTCGGACATGTCACAAGGCTTTTTCTCGGCCGTCGAGTCTACGGATTCACTCGCATAGTCATACGGGCGAGAAACCATTCAAATGCCCGCATGTCAACTGTGGCAAGTCGTTTAGTGTCAGGAGTAATATGAAACGACACGAACGGGGTTGCCATACGGGCAGACCTACGCAAGCAGCTCTGGTGAATTAAGGAGGCCAGAGAACAGAACAAACTCGCTCTCTAGCGTTACAATTCACCAAAACGAGTTCAAATATTGGGTATGATGCCGGGAGGGTCGGTATTCCCATTATTGTTATTGAAAGAGGAGGGATACACGTGGTCATCAAACCTATCTGGGACCCCCTATTTCTCCCCTTTTTTTGATTTGAAATCACATCCGGAAAAACCTGTTTCCCAGGACTATGCAAAATAGAACCGCCTTCCGTGAAATCAGAATCCAGGTCCGTTCAATACGGTCCACAGTCCCCCTCCACCCCCCCATGCCCTTTCGCAAGAAACCAAAAGCGAAAATGACGAAAGGACCAAAACGAAATCTTCAACGAAATAACACGGAAACCGCTCGATATCATTTTTGGAATGTCGCGAGTGGGAGAGCCAACGATCGATGTACTCGACGTCGGCGGCTAGATTGCATATATCTTGCGCCTGGGTCCAAATATCTCCAAAAGGATCTTCTTATATGCTCGAACGCCTTGAAGGACATTGCAAAAGGAGAACTCTAGGACGATTAACACATTGCTGGGTGCTAAAGGAGTCATTACACGTCTGGATTTGCCAAAAATGGAAACAACAAAATAGATCTCGGGGCTTATGATGTATATTGATGGCCTCTATCGTGCCCCGATAAAGGGGAAATAGAAACCGGAAGAGGCAAAAGGCCCATCTCATTCGGTTGTTTTGCTGGGTTAAGAAAGACAAATCCATGATAAACCATTCTCACGCATTAAAATGTACTATTATTTTATCATTTTATTTTCTTTCTTTATATAATATATATACCATTTTTCTCCTAGGTAGTTTTCGCTTCTATTATGTATTTACGTTTTCTGACCAATGGGTACGTACTGTATATATTCACTTTTAGAGATATGAAATATCTTTTGCTTATTTTCAGCCATATTTTATTTCCTCTTCATTGTCTTTGTAATAATGGGCTCCATAGAAAATCGACAAAGAGGGTAAGTATCTTGTTTCAAAATTGCTTAATATACAACGAATTTACTCTCATTCCCGGCCGATTTATTAGGATATTCTGACTCAGATCATGCTCACGTTTTGGTTCAGTCAGCTGACAGCTGGCAGATAGTTAACCTTGGAAGAGATCCATGACGATGTTGCAAAGAATACTTGACGACACTGAACGGGATGATTAATCATGTAACGTATCTAGGTAATGTAAACAATTACTGCGACGCAAATGCGCCACTTTGTAACTCCCGCACTCCTTTAACAGGTGCTGCAAAAGTTTAAGCTGAGGAGAACAGGCAATATAATGTCTTTTTGCACATATACGTATATGCATGCAGCATGCAATGTATGTACACGTATATGGATTCGTTGAGCCCAACACCTAACTCAAAAAGGAAAAAGATCTAAAATCAGTCAGTTCGAGGGAAAGTGTCAGAACCGCAAGAACCAAAGGAGTTCACCCACCCAGGTAATAAAGAGATAAATAGTGGAGGATAAGTAAATATTCCCGTTAGGCTCAATTCGAGATGCCCGGTCTCATGCCTCGTAGAAACAGCAACGCTAAAAAGTAAGTTGTATAGAAAATAAAGGCCAAAGAAAGTTTTGCTCCCTTCAAAATAGCAAGAATTAAAAAATAAAAAATGGGCCAATAAGATATTGACGTAGTTGAAATTGTTCGTCTCTAATCTGCCTGCAGAAATATATATATATATATCTATAAGATCGTTAAATGCCGCAGCCCACTTATGCCTCCAAATCAAGCTTCTCCAAAAGCCGATCCAGTTTATCTAGTAAAATCCGATAGTCCGCAGCGTCTCTCGCAAACTCGTCTCCCGCAACATTACCATCCAGAGTTCTAAAAGCTGCGCTCAGATCCTCAGAATCCAAACCAATTACTTGTGGGGACTTGCGATCGCTGACATCAATGGCTTCATCTTCTGGAGTTTTTGGATGCTGCTGTTCGCGAGCAGGAGAGGCGGAGTGGGAAGCTGAAGGTGTAACTGAAACGGAGGCAAAAGCACAAGCAGAGTAACTCCCACATCCGGAACCCCAATTTGGAATATCGGGTTTCATATTATTATTCGTGGGGTCGTCCACTTCGGCGACGTTGATAATCTCTTCTTCGATTTTTGCCACTTCGCAATTTTCGCCCATGATTTCGTCTAAGCCAGAATCTTCGAACCGCAGCCTAAATCTCTCGCTAAGATAGAACCGAATATCGTCTACCAGTTCGATAGAATCTGTTTCCTGTCTTTGTGTGATACGGGTCGCTGATTCGGCAACCAGCTCCGCAAACTCTGGTAAATCGATGTGCGACTCGAGGCGGTAAGCAAGATACCGGGCGGCGAATTCTTCTAGGCGCTGAACGCGGAACATCCATCCTGCTCGAATGAGTTCGTAAATGTCTATTTCCTCCTCCTCTGCATCTTCCCGAGTTTCTTTTTGAGTGGTATCTATCTGTTTGGAAGATTTTTCGTTCTCGTTCCGAACCTGTTGTAGTTTCATATTACCATTGCCAAGGGAGCTGATCAACACCGCCGCTTTAGACTTTAGCCTCTCAATCAAAAGAAGATCTGCAGCATAAAGAACTTCGACGCCAAGTGATAATGGGAATTCGACTTTGTCGGTATATAAATACGTGAGCACCACTTCTAGCGCCTTTGGAGAACAGTCGACGGGTATTATTTGTAAATGCTCCGTTATTTGGGCTTCCCTAAAGGTGGAAGAAAACATTGCATTGAAGAAATCGGAGCGAAGGAGCATCGCTCGATGGACGGCAAAGAGGACAGACTTGCGAACCTTTTGTGACGACAGCGACGAGGCAGGCGACGATGGCCGCGATGTTGGACCCACCGGAATTCGGTTGGCGGTTTCGAAGTAAGGGGGATCCAGCTCTTGCTTATTATGGTCTGTCTGCGGTATCTCCTCCGCCAAAGGCTCATCCGCTCGAAGTAATACATCAGCAAATATCCCATTGTCCCTCGTCCATTTCACTTCATTGGCCTTGTCGGTTTCAATAACGAGTTTATGTTTGAGGACATTCTCTCGAAACCATGATTCCATCTGGTCACGCCCCTTTAAAGTTTCCTCTGTTCGCCGTTGTCTGGCCAGCCTTCTATCCCCACTGTCGAGAATGGCCTCAACCAGACCGTTGAGTTCCAGATGTTTAGCAATCCTTTCAATACCAGCCAAAACCTCCGCTTCAGTGAAGCCAGTTCCCGGTCCAGATCTGAGCTCCCGCGGTGTTTCACCCAGGTACAAATACCTTACGCCTGCGTCAAAGGCTTCTGGGGGGATTGTGCTTGGAAGTTTCCACGTTTTTGCCTCTGGGGCAATTGACAGCTTCTTAGAAAAGGACGGTGAGCGGGCAGATAGAATGAATTTGTGCAATGGAAATGATTCATCCGCTACCGTGACTACAATGTCAGCAGTTTGAGGGTGGTCTCGTGATAGCAGCGAGGCCAGATGGGCGGCAAACGGTTGCAATGGATCCGTGGATTTCGAATAATCATACTGAAGAAGCAAATTTCGTATTCTGTCATTCAGCGCATTGTATAGACATCTAATAGGAATGAGTGTTAACAGAATATCCAATAATTTGACAATTTGACAATTTGAAATTGAGGGGAAGCAAGCACCTTTCGCCCTGAAAAGTGTCACGCTCACACAAGGCACCCGAATCAAGGAGAAGTCGAACCACTTCATAGTGGCCGCAAAGGCTCGCCTTTTTACACAAAAAGTTACTTTCCAAAGCACCTCAATGTTTTACGGCAAGAAATGTGGCATATCATCCCAGGAAATATAACCACCCCTAAAGCAGCTGGGAGTGCCGCCACGATTCACAGGGACGATACACACATCATGGAAAGAAGCCAGTGCTTACAAGAATCAGCGGCGTGCAATCAAATATATCTCTCGCATTGATATTAACGCCCTCCGTAATCTTCTCTTGACAGGCTTTCAGGTCGCCCCTTCGACATGCTTCGCATAATTCACGGAATGGCTGACTCAGGTCAAGGGGGTTATCCTCTTTGAGCTTCCCGTCCTTGATCAGTTTCCTTTCATTCTGCAGTGTTGTTTCCAGCTGGTGTTTGCGCAAAGTAGTTGTCTCGGGCATATCTGATGCATCAAGAAAGCACTAATATCGAGTGCGGTGCAGCGCAGAAGACTGTGAACTCCAAGGTTGACATCGATGGCGACAAAGAAGATGAGGATAAAGAAAGGGTTAGTCAGCATGCCAAGGAAAATGTGAAGACGGACGCTTGACCCGCGGTTCATAAATGCCACGTGATTTCTCCACAAAACTTAAATAGCAAACTTTTGCCGACAACTGTTTGTACTGTTTGCACCCTTTGTACTTTACGAGTGCAAGTAAAAGTAAATATATTAAGGAAACAACAAGGGATTTATTGTAGTGTTTCTTTGACAGCAAAATATATAGCTACAATATAGTTGAATTTGATACTTAAAATACTACGTAGTGTGGTGCTACACACTGTATTAGTTATCTTCACCCTGGTCAATGTGGGAATTTCGCTCGGCAAACCTAGGAGGTGGCAGTATTCACACCGCCTTCCCGAAACAGCTAATTATGTACATCAGCGCTGGTTGCTTAGCAACGGCGCCAAACGAAACATCATCTGTGAGAGACCAATGTTCCGTGATTTTATATTGATCACTGACTTTTCAACTTTCTTCTGCAACCATCCTCGCCCGTCGCAGTGCAGAATATACTAACATTACAGGTACTTCAGGTCGACAAGCTCGTCCATGTATTAATTTTTCTTACTTTTTTGTTTCTTTATTACAAGCTATTCGCCATTCCTAACTCGCCATGGCGATTGCGCTGGCTGAAGTGGACAAATACGAGGTGCTAGAAAGGATAGGTAAAACCCCCATTTCCTCTCAGAAGAAGACTGGAATAGTGCATTGCTAATATCCTATAGGATGCGGTTCATTTGGCGTAATTCGTAAAGTTAGGCGGAAGGTTGATGGCTATGTATGGAAAACAGGAGTCGCAGTATCCCTTTCCATCATCAAGGAGCTAACAGGCGTTGCTAGATCCTTTGTCGCAAAGAAATCAACTACGTCAAAATGTCACAAAAGGAGCGCGAGCAGCTCACGACAGAGTTCAATATCCTGAGTTCCCTTCGACATCCCAATATTGTCGCATACTACCACAGAGAGCACCTGAAAGCTTCCCAGGATCTTTACCTGTACATGGAGTATTGTGGTGGTGGAGATCTTGGAATGGTTATCAAGAACTTGAAGGCCACGGGTAAATATGCAGAAGAAGAATTCGTTTGGCGGATATTTTCTCAGCTTGTCACTGCGTTGTATCGATGTCACTACGGCGTGGACCCGCCAGATGCAGGATCAAATGTGCTGGGGCCACCACCGAATAATAAGCCTTCCGGCCTAAAAGGAAAGCAGGCCCAGATGATGATTCTACATCGTGACCTAAAGCCAGAAAATAGTATGTGAAAGCACAAAGCTTTGTGTCTCGAATCTAGATGCTAACTAGCAAACTTGACAGTTTTCCTCGGGGCGGATCAATCTGTCAAGTTGGGCGATTTTGGGCTGTCGAAACAAATGAGATCTCACGATTTCGCTTCAACCTATGTTGGAACTCCCTTCTATATGTCCCCAGAAATATGTGCAGCCGAAAAATATACACTCCACTCTGATATTTGGGCGGTTGGCTGTATCATGTACGAACTCTGCCAGAAGGAGCCTCCGTTCAATGCCCGGACACATATACAACTTATCCAGAAAATCCGCGAGGGGAAGTATGCGCCTCTCCCGGATATGTACTCTTCCGAGCTCAAGAGTGTGGTTGCGAGTTGCCTAAAAGTCAACCCGGACCACCGGCCCGACACCGCTGCATTGTTGAACATGCCAGTAATTCGCCTCATGCGAAAGGAAAAAGAAGTCGTAGACTTGGGAATCTCATTGCGCAAAAGGGAGGAAACTGTATCGCAAAGGTTGAAGGAGCTCGAACTCAATTACGCACGTCTCGAGAAGGAGAAAGCAGCAATGAAAATGGAGATTGAGAACAAAGTTCGCCGCGAGTGGGAAGTGAAGGCAAGGCTCGAGATTGACCGGCAGGTTCAAATGGAGCTAGAGAGGCTTCGGAAACGATTTGACATGGAGGTCCAAGAAAGAGTTGCCGCAGAGCTTCAAAAGCACAGAAAGAGCGTCTCCCCTGCCATCGACGAAGTTGAAACTACTTCATCTGCGGAACACTCTTGCCAGTCATCTGTTGGAACCGGGAATGCAGACGACGACTTCCCTTCCTCCACGGATCTCAGTGACCTATCACTTGATTCCCCAACATCTGAGAGTAGTAAGCCATTAAAGAAAGCCGGTCGAACGCCATTCAGCCGATCGAAAACCACCTTTGAATCTCCTCATGATATACAAATGGCTGAACCTTCCCCAATGTCCATTGCTTCGTTATCTCTTTCCCCACGCCGCACTGCTGGAAATGGTCACTCCAAAAATATATTTGCAGAGGGCGCAAGATCAAATCCCAAATGGGAGCCATGCCTAGCATACAACTCAGATGACGAAGATGATATTCCCGATGTGCCTTCTCCAACGCGACCAAGAGTTAGGCCTGACCCCATAAAGGCCCCTGTACGGCCATTACTCCGACAAAATACCACTGCCATGATGCAGAAACTGAGCACGCAACCCACCCTGTTCCCCTCTAAAGGTTCAGGCCAGCCCCACCTCACCACTGCAGTATCACATAACGATCTTAGACATGCTGCTTCAGAGGGAAAAGTAAAATCGCCCCGTCGCCTAACGAAGATCCCATCTTCCGCAAATCTCGCTGGAGAGGGAGGATCTCCTCGTAGGACAGGGTCCAAACCACCCACATTCAAAGGAAACGCAGGAGGCGAGGAGATGTTCAAAGCCGTTCTACAACGGAACATGGGTGGTCGGACACTCGTCGAGCTTGCGCAAGCCAGAGCAGGTGGCAGGCCAGTCGAAGACACGAAGCGAAACCCTGGCGAGTCCAGAATACCGACGACGGGACTTTCTCCTAATACATTTGTTATTGGCGCCATGAGAGCAACTGAAAGAGACCCCCCAGCAACCTGGGATCCGGAGCGAGACGAGATGCCCAGTCCATTTTTGGCTAGGGGTGCCAAGGTCATTCGCAACCTTCGATAGGAATTCCGCTTTATTTCTGTATTTGAGCATTAATCATCATCATTGTTGTTGAAACTTTACAGTCAGTGTCTGTGCGGCGGGATATTCTTTATGCGCAATGGTTACCAGTCCATTTTTGTCAGGCTCAGGAGTAAGTGTGGTGTGGTATTTTGGAAAGACTTGTCTCTCCGCCCGCACCTAGGCCCTTCGAATTCTTTCCTTTATCGTGTTCCTTTGTCAACAAATTCTTTCCACATATTCCGTTTGTTTTTTTAGGCTCCTGGCGTTTACCGGTTGCGTTTCTCCCTTTTTTCTCTCTTTCTCCTGAGACGGCGTAAGGAGTTTTCAGATGGCTGCATTTCCACGGCGTTGGATGTGCCTCTCGATTAGCCACTGCTATTAGATCGCTTGTCAAGATTATCAGGGGAAACAAACCCCGAAATAGGCTAGGGCTCCGAAAGGGCCCTTACTCCTTTAGTATCGTTGGCATTGCATGCTACTTTAAAAAAGGGCCTCATTTGCAGTTCATGAAGGCAGTTGGAAACAATGTTGTTGCCCCCTACCCCCACTAACCCCATTCTATGCACATAACTGGCATGGCGAGGTCGTTTATTTCTTTTGTTTTTTTAGGTTCCATGTCTTTTGAAAGTATAGGACTTTTCTTCTCTTCTCTTTCTTCTTTCCCATCTGCCAAACGGCCATGATATCCAGTCCTTTATAAACTATGCACTTTCCTTTCCTTTTATATTCCTTTCTATTTTTCCCCTTGACTATATCCGATTTTCTTCTTTTCTTTGGCGGTTCGTTTTGTTCCTCCTCCCATCCTGTCCCCCCTGGGACTCCCTTTGTTTTCCATTTTAATTAGAATATATCCCTTTCTAGCTCTTCTCGTTCTTTCTGTCATGGCTTCTCAATGCCCCCCTCTCCCCCTCGCATGTGTTCCTACATCCACCTCCCCTGGATATTATTCGGGGGCTATTTGAGGAAACCAGTTCCTGTATTCAACTTTACCCTATGCTATGGGAAAGGGAGTTCGGTTGTAAATTTATCCGATTAAGACAGCAGTGGGGAGGCTTTATCTGATTTTTCTTTATTTGTCTTAGGCTCAATTTTCTTAGGGTTTACTATATTACTACTGGATTATGGAAATGGGAGATAAATGAATTACTCTGGTATATTAAGATTATGCGCCTCACTCCTGAGGTTTCTGTTTAATTGTTGATGTGATATTACTTGAGATCTTCTCCGCACATACCATCCACTTACCTAGGTAGTTTTCATTCCTCTCCCAAGAGATGGTGGTTTGTATTTCTCTAAGCCATGGGAATCATCATGATCTATAGTGATATCACCAGTTTAAGACCTCTTAACAAATCCTGATACCAATGAAGAGAATTTGCGCTTAACATTGCACAACATTTGGTCTTCCGCGGGGAAGCATCAGATGATATACCTAAGATATACTCGTGTGAGATAGCTATTCATCCCCCAAATCTAACCCACAACAGCAGGCTTGGACGAGCTGCGTGACTCGAGCGGGGATCATATTTTCGCTGGCTCATCTAACGACTGTTCTACCCCTCATTGACTTCTAACGCGGAGAAAAGTCGAGTCGCGGGTATTGGGAACGGGGCGCTGCGATTGGAATTGGGAATAACAATAACCTCCCTCGCACGCGATTTACAGATTACAATCGTGAGCAATTCGGAGTTAAGTGCCAATAGTACTGTACATGAACGATGTTACCCATATATGTATACATTTCTCGAACCCACGCATGTCTGTGCCCAGAGTAGTGGTACCAGCGCCCATCCAGTCCTCTTTCAAAATAACGAAGGATGTTTTGTTTCGTTAAAAACAATGCACACATAGGGTTGTCACCCTATAGAACCCCCATTCACATCCGTTTTTAAGACAGATATTCCCAGCAGTTCCCCCGCTAACTTCATCCACCCCCATAATCACTTTGCCGGTCACAATCCAATCCCCGACAACTTTCTCGTCCGCAGCCGCGCAGCCTCAGCTGGCCAGTCCAGCGGCGCGCTTCTGGCTGGGCAACGCTGAGGTAACCCTTTTTCCCTTGCATATGTCTGCTGTGATTATGTGTAACTGAAATTGTTGTTGAGCGGAGGGTGGTGTTGGTTGAGGCGTGAGAGGTAGATTAACGGGGATGGAGATGGGAAGGGGAGAGAGGGATGATTTCGATCGAAATGATATGTGTAAGTAAGTATGGAACTAGTGTATTCGAAGAAGGTCGGCTTTGGTGGTGTGTAGGTGATTTGTGACCGTACTTGCTTTCAATCATTACCTCTGTAATAAATAGGCCGATAAGCAATTTTCCCATCAACATTTAATACGCCCGTGAAAAAAATCGCTCCGTGAATAACTTCAATTTTTGTGTATACCGGAATCGTGAAATGCTTCCTGTCCGTGACGCCAGAAACTCGTAAGGTATTTTGTGCATAACCGACACCACCGGGACCCGATAAGAGGAAACAAGAAATAAGAGAAGAAAAGAAAAGAGCAGTCATCAAGCAGATGCTTTGGTTAGATATCTTCATCCTCAACCTCCTCTATCTGCACAGTTCTCATCTTCGAAGTATCAATCTCGGTAGCCGGCATAGCGTTCATTGCGGAAGAGCCGGTTCCAGCTCCAGCTCCAGCTTCGACAGATGATGCAGGTTGGCCTGTTTGGGCAGCACCTGGTAGATAACCTTCTCTCTCAAGTCGATCCATTTCCTCAGGCTCCACCAGCCTGCCGGATTGGCCCTTGACGGCCTCTTGTTTCATCCGTACGGCCGTCGGGACGAACTTGCGAACAGCTTCCTTCCGCAGGTCCTTGATGGCCGGAGCGGCTTCATATACCGTTTTCGCTTCAGGTTTAGGTTGTGCAGCAGTAGGAGGAACAGTAGCAGTAGTGGCAGCAGCAGGAGCAGTGGCCTGCATCTCTCCTCGACCTCTACCTTCGCCAAGGGGTTCCATATTTGCATTAGTTGCGCGGCGAGGAGGTGCATGATGCTGGCGTGGGATGGGTGGGGGGGTGTCTTTTGGCATGGGGATCCGTCGAACGCTCTCGTCCGTGTCGCTACTGTTATCGCCGTGACCATCATCATCATGTCGCCGCCACCGGCTGCCATCCTGGCCATCCCTCCTTCTCTTCCCCAGAACCCCACCACGGCCACGGCCTCCTCGATCAGGAGCATGAGTCCCCTGTCTAGCTTCGCCCCCACCAAATGTCGGAGCCTTATCACCAAGCGCCTCTCTGGCCTTCTTGACGGTGCGGAGGTCCCTCTCGAGCTCTTCAAGCTGTTGCTTCTCGGACGGTCTCAATGGCTGTCCCGACTCTTCGACGGCCTTGAGATCGTCGATTTGGCGCTGGAGCCGGTCCGGGTTGCGGCGCGCGAGCTTTTCATTCCGGCGAGCTTGGACCTCAGCTTTACCCTTTTTTAGGGCTTTCGCCTTCTCCAGCCGCCGTTGGGCCTGCGCGGGGTTGACGGAGCGTTCCTTGTCCTTTGCCATTGGGGGGTCTTGGAACGCGAAATCGAATCGCAAGGCGAGTGGAGAGAAACCGGAATAAGAAAATAATAAAACGACTAATAAAGCCCTGTAGAAAGAATTATCCGAGTGGGAAGAAACCGTAGCTGGAGTTGGAGTCGGGTGAGAAAATGCCAGGTGAATGAAGCTGAAGAGGCGAAGGTTTGGTTGTTTGTTTGGCTGGCGTCTTCTGCGGGTCGAGGTTTTTACCAGCACCCAAACAGCGGGGAGCAGCTTGGGGGAAGCTTGCAGCTAGTCAACGGCGGCCAGTCCAACTACAGATTACAGATTACAGAAGATGAACACCACTATGCAGGTGTGCATAAACGAGCAGCTCCAGCCTCCAGTTAATTCTTTTTCTGGGGAAAATGGTTCCAGAGCCAATCGAATGCGCTCTGAAGGACTCTCCCGCCTGAGCCTCACAGGTTGGGCAGCCGAAAGCCCTACGATGCACACTGCAGCGCCATGCCACCAATGCGCAGAGGAAGGGGGGAAGGACTAATTACTGCTGCAGCCGATCGGATCACCTTTTTCCATTTCTCTCCTAGTTTCGGATTCTGATGTTTTAGGGCGGGGGGACAGGATATCCGAGAATGGAGCACCAATGGCATAGTGAAGCCCGTCAGATGGACAAGGACGTTATTAATTGAGCTTGGCCCGCCGTCTGTTCCCGGCGACGGCATAGAGCGCAAAAATCCTTGAAAGGGCGACATGCGCGTGTGACTTGCAGTGGCAGCAGGCTAGACCGTGATAGGGACGAGGATTTGCGGGAGATGCGAGCCATATCCCATATCCACTGCGGCCTACTACAGTCTACGCGATGTGAGCTATGGATCACTGCTAACTAAGTTATGCGATGTGTGGATGCCAATTGACGGGGCGATAACGGCGCTGGAGAATAAATTCATTGATGGCGATGGATATGGAATAAGCCTATCAATCTACCATAGCTTCAGCATTTCCCTGATGCTCTGCTCTGCCCCTCTTCTTTTTTGGGAGGTAAGAATCGGAATGGGATGTATATTCCTTTTTCTAACCCCATCCAATCCAGATGGGCATTTGACTATTTTGTTTAACTTACCGAAGCCGGCGATGGGGCATTTTTCTTTGGCTGAGAAGTTTGCTTGGATGGGAACGCTTCTAGGTATTTAGATGGCTGGAATCGCTGGATATAATTCCGAACGGGTTAAAAATTAAATGGTTGTAATAGGGATATTTAGACCCCATCCTATTTTCTTCTTTATCTACTAAATAAATATAAATATAGATAATAGATAATAGATAAATATATGGACAGATATCTGTTCTGGTTGTTGTTGTTGTTGTATCTTCCCCTGTTTGAAGGTCACCAGCTCAACTTCCCCAATCCCGAACCTCATCTTCATCTTCATCTTCATCTTCATCTTCAACCTTCATCTTCAACTTCACCCCCTCCTCTTCTTCACTTCCATCATCAATATATATATCTCCCTCCGCACTCTTCGCCAACTTGTTCATTCTCTCCCTCTCCTCCTCCTCCTCCTCCTCTTCTCATATCCCTCCTCCTGTGTCTTCGCCACTTCTTCAGCCTCCACCGAGCTAAAAACCTGCAGTGGCTGCAAGCCTGTTCGTCATCCGCAAGTTGCCCGCTCTGCAACCTATGCCACTATTGATTCTTAGTGCAGAATAACGCCTGTCTGGGAGAATCGAGGAGATCTACTCCGTATAATACAACAGGACTCGCTTTCCCTTCCCCCTCTTCCGTCTTCCCCGTCAAAAGTCCATTCATTCGCATTGTTCTTCAACATGAACTACCGCCAATCCGCCCGCCCCATCTCCTCCCGTGCGTCCGACGACTTTCTGTTTTAAGAGCATGTCTTTGCGCACACACCAGCCAAATACCAGATGTCCGTGTCAACGTCCATTCCTGATGCCCGGTTCGGCCTCACCTCCGCCGAGATGCAGATGGCTGTGCACCAGCAGCAGATCGCCCTCCAGGGCAGCCGCGCTGGCAGCCTTGTGTCCCGGGGGAGAGGCATGGGGAGGAATAGTAATTCGAGCTCGCGAGCTACCAGTGCCGCCAGCGCTGCCAGTAGTCATGGTAGACTGCTGCTCGACCCGGATAGCTTGCAGGCGCTCTATTATCAACTCGAGAATCTGTTGAGGGATATAAGGCGGAGAATAGACTATGTACGTGTTATAATATTCCGCGATTGGCTCTTTCAATTTTATATCTAGATCCTAGACTCCTTCTGTTACTTTGCACTTTTAAATCTCAATACGCTCGCGTGTCGCTTCCTGATATATTATGTGTTTATCTTGAACTCTTTAAGAGCTGGCGCTAATATTAACATCCCTTAGTTGGGTGAACAATCCGAACTTTCAATCCAAAATACTTATGACCATGCAGGCAATGTCGTTGCCAATGCGGATGTCGAAATCGCACGAATGCGCCGAATATTAGAGAATATCGATGAATTGGAAACCGAGTTCGACAAGATCCGGCGCATCAGGGACATCGTTAAGCAATACCGATCTAGAGTGGAGAGTCTAGACCACCGGTTGGACCAGGCCGCCCGCAGAAGACGCTGATATGACACCCCCCTCGTCCTTGTTTCTATCACCTACCCGCTTCTATTGGTTTTTCACGTGGTGGGGGAATATGAATATCAATCCCGGCTCAGTGAGACGGAATGAGCCCGCCTTTACGATGCCACGAGAGAACGTTCCATTTTTTCCATTCCCGCTTTATATATCGCGATGTTTCCCTGTTACGAAAACCGCGACTCCCCCTCGTCACCTCGACTGCTGGATGGTCCTGCTCTCTGACGCGACTGCTAATGCTGCAGCCGCTGCTTCGAAAACAAAAGAAAACCCTCTTACATGTTCAGCATTAAAATTTAAAAATTTAAACGATATCGGATATACAGATATCGCCGATATCAGTCCTCGCGGACCGTGATCTTTCCTACAAACATCAGTACGGGAATTAAAAGCACCGCATTGATGTAGAGTACATCGCTTGCTCCGAATCCGTATGGAAAGAATCATCACCCCTTCTATCCCCATAAGACCTATAAATCTACTTCCACAATGTTTGTTAGATTAGGAAAAGGGGAACATAATTAAAACTCTACACCTCTTCTCTACTTTCTACTTTCTATTTTCTATTTTCCATTTTCTATTTTCTATTTACTTTCTGTCTTGGTTACAAAATCTTCTAAGAATGGTTACATGCCTCACGGCCGAAACTCTTTTGACTGATGCTTGCTTGTTGGATACCTACCTAGGTAAATACTAGAGAGGAAGAGTGGTGGTGGAAGAAACAAAAAGATGGCTGACCTGGTCTGATGCTGTTTCTGCCTCCCCCGGTTTCCCTTGTTATTTACTTCGTTCTCTCTATCCTACTTAATCCCGCCTTGTCAGCGGATGTTGGTGTTTATGACCTCTTTCACGTATTGCCCTCTCTGTTTTAATGTTAAAGCCTTCTCTAACTATCATGTTAATTAACTACTAACTACGTACCCTTCTGCATCCCTTACCTCCTATGATATGATATATTTATATGTGTGTATGTACTATTCCCCTTTCTTCTTTGTTTCCTCGTACATCTAGCCTTTGAAGCGATACCAATTTTTAGCTTCTTTTTATGTCTCAATTTCCATAGCGGTCGTTTCAAGTTTTGTCTCAATATCGGACTATTTATCTGCCCTTCAGCCCCTTTTTATATCGATTACACATATAATACTACTACCCTTTCTTTCTGGCCCTTGTTCTTCACTTTTGTTGCCTTCTCCTCCCACCATATCTAGGTGCGGAGGTTATCTTGTAAGCTGAATCTTTTTTTCTGAGCGCCATTATCTATATCTACCCGTTTTATTATATACCCCCATTCCTCGTTTCGCCTTTTTTGCTTCCAAGACTTTTTTTCGAACCAATTAAAATAAACTGGCTCCCCGCATGGCCAGTTATTGCCCGCGCTGGTGCGTTACTAGAATGCCAAACCCAAACCAATATCAATCCAGGCCGTCCAAAATTAAGAATCTACAAAAATTAAACAACAGGGGGCCTATCTTACATATGTACATGTACATGTACATTGTACTTGAGAGCCCGTACCCACGCAGCACAGTGCAAGCGCGATGACCTAGGAGAAAATAGCATGAATGTATCTTGCTGAGGTTGTTAGATTAACTACCTATAACCTATCTCTCTTTACTCTCTCCTCAAATGTTCCCTTCTCCGCCACCCCCCGCCCCATATTCAAGCTGGTTCATCAGTGTCTGGCACATAGTATTACATATATCATCTATACATAAATATGCGGGCGGGTTGCTAATGACAAATTGCGAGGAGAAATTAGACAGTTTTCAGTTCCCAGTTTCCGTTCTTAGGGTGCCTCTTCTCGCCGTGTACCTCCTCCCCCTTTTCTCTCATGAATAGCTTGCTTTTCTAGTATAGACATGCCACACCATGCTCATAGAGATCGTAAATAGGTTCCTACGATCAAACGTGTCTTCGCAAGTGCGCTGTCCTCACTACGTGGCTTATATAGATCGGTTGTTTCCAGGTTTTATGGAGGGGCCCCGGGTCCCTCGCCCGCGTTTCCTGCGACATTCGGCACCGGGTAGCCGTTCCGGGATCTTGAAATAAATTGAAATGGTTTAATTGGATCAAATATTCCCCGAATGCCCTTAATTGGTCGGAGGGTGTAATGAGTTCACCCGGCGAAGCTTACTCGCATTAGGCCCCCGGTGTTTTTGGGCATATTTCTTCCATCGAGGTGCGATGCGATGTGTATGTGACTCGTAGGGCCTTCTAGCCATAGAGATTTTGTCCCACGCCATATTAAGGGGGAGAATGAATAAAGGGATGGTTTTCGAATCGAATGTGTCATCCAGATGCGTAAAAAAAATTCAACGGGCAACATCAACAGCAGGTAAATCCGTAGCGGACGGTTGCGTCGTCACAGACTGGCCATCTCCCGCCTCTTTCGACCACCTTTTGCGCTCCACAAGCTTCAAGCTCCTCTTCTCAGTCTGCGGGTACCGCTTTATATAGCCGCAGCTATTGCAGCGAACCACGCGAACGTCAGCCCACGGCTTCTCCTTCGACCCGCCACGGCTAGCATTCTCCACCTGTTCCACACAGGTCGAGTTAGGGATCAGCAGCGAGTCGCAGCGTTTGCAGATTGATCGCTTGATATCGCGGGGTAATCGCAGCTGTGACTTGAGTGACACACCGCGCATCTGGGAAGCTAGTTGGCGAGACAGCTTTGAGGCCGGAACATGCTGTGTGGGCTGTGGCTCTTTTGATTCCCCAGTGTTTTCCAAGTCTGGATGGACGACTGGGGAATTGGTCGTTGAGTTGTTGATATTGCTGTTGTTGGTAACGGTGTTATTTAATAACGACTGCGATACTGGCTCTTTGTGTTGTTCCTGTATATGGGCTTGAGCCTGAGTGTGCCTGTTGGCAGCGCCCTTTGTAGAATATTTTGATACGGAAGCGGACTGCAGATAAGTCGAAGCTTTATATAAGAATGCAATCCGGGCTCGAATATGGTTCTGACCTGTTCCCCCATTCCCCTTTTGAGCTTTGGCTTTTGCCATAATGTCCTTGACTCCTGGATATGCTGGAATACAACACGGAAGATATTCGTTCAAGAAGTTCATTCGTGGATAGTTTCATATCACGTGATTCAGTTCACCGGATCGGAAAAAGTTAAATCGGATATCTGATCACGTGTTGTAAACGCCATTCCTAAGACGGCTAGCGCGGTTGAGGCTCTGGCTGGGTCCTTTGAGCTTTCAACTTCACGTCTTGACGCCTCAACAACTTCATCTCTTTCTTCTCCATTCACGACTCTCTTCCATCCCTTTATCCCTCACCGTTCTTTATTTACGGCTGTTGCAAGTATTTCGCCATTTTGACCCTGCTCCTGTAACGTCGACGTTGGGTTCTATCACCGGATCTCTACGCCTTTGACCGCTCAGCCTGTGTCTACCCAACTCAACCAAATTTTTTGCGAGCAGTTTTTCGCCTTCCAACATGTCTCACGAAGAAGATCTCATCGACTACTCCGATGAGGAGCTTCAGGCAACTGATGCGGCCGCTACCGCCACCGCTCCCGCTGGCACTAACGGTGCCGTTCCTAAGAAAGAAGGTGACTTGACAGTGTCTGGCGCGCGAGCGGATAAGAAAGGAAGCTATGTTGGTATTCACTCGACTGGTTTCCGCGATTTTCTCCTGAAGGGAGAGCTTTTGCGTGCCATCACCGATTGCGGTTTCGAACATCCATCGGAGGGTTAGTTTTATTGAAAAAAAAATCACATTCTCCCAAGCCTCCCTCCACTTGCTCCTCTTGCAACGTCCGTCCATCTCCTCGGGGTTTTTTTGATGTACGCCGGAATCAAAACGCGTTTTTTTTGGAGCCTGCAGGCGACACGAGGATGTCTCTTCGAAGTTAGCTATGGTATAATCCAAGGGCTTTTACGGCAGTCAGCGCACTTGGGACTGCTCGTCGCCAGAGGGACTATTCAAAGAACGGTTGGCAATATTCTGCCGCGTGGCATAACTATCTGTCAATCTTGGTCATTTTCAATAAAAGGAAATGCGCCTGAAACCCACGATTTAAGACACCAGAGACTCCTTAGCTATATGCCTTCGAAAGAAAAATAGCCATCCTCGTGTCGACCTGCAAAACGCTGTATCTGTCATCTTCAATCATCCTCGTTCCTTTATCTTTTGCTACGGGTTTCCGTTACCATCCTCTTGGTTGTCATTTTCTTTCCGGGGGCGAACCTTCTTCATGTTTGCGTCTTCTTGTCAGAATTATGGGATGGACGGACGTTTTCGCAATGCGGCTATATTTTACATCAAAGCTTTAAATTGGGTCGAATCAGTCTAACTTTTCCGTCGCTCCTCTTTACAGTCCAGCAAGTTTGCATCCCGACTGCGATTCTTAATGTCGACGTCCTCTGCCAGGCCAAATCCGGTCTTGGAAAAACCGCCGTGTTTGTCCTGACAACTCTCCACCAACTGGAACCAGTTCCGGGCGAATGCTCGATACTTGTTATGTGCCACACCAGAGAGCTGGCATATCAGATCAAAAACGAATATGCCCGATTCAGCAAATATCTTCCAGATGTGAAGACTGCTGTTTTCTATGGTGGAACTCCAATGCAGAAAGATATTGAGCTGCTGTCATCGAAGGACACATATCCCAACATCGTTGTTGGTACCCCTGGACGGTTGAACGCCCTGGTTCGCGACAAGAAACTGTCTCTCCGAAACATCAAGGCGTTCGTGCTAGACGAGTGTGATAAGATGTTGGATCAAATCGGTTAGTATTTGAGGTTCTGGGACGACCCCTTCACCATTAAGCCAGTGATACTCATTGTTATTTTAGATATGCGACGCGACGTCCAGGAGATCTTCCGTGCCACGCCCGCCGACAAACAGGTCATGATGTTCAGCGCCACCCTTTCGCAGGAAGTCCGGCCGATCTGCAAGAAGTTCATGCGCAATCCTCTCGAGGTGTATGTTGATGACGACACCAAGCTGACCCTCCACGGTCTTCTACAATACTACATTAAGCTCAGCGAGTCGGAGAAAAACCGAAAATTGAATGAGCTATTGGACAGCCTAGAATTTAACCAAGTCATCATCTTCGTTAAGAGCACCCAGCGCGCCAGCGAGTTGGACAAGCTCCTCCGCGAATGCAACTTCCCCAGCATCGCAGTCCACTCCGGCGTTTCCCAGGAAGAGCGGTAAGTTCTAATTTTCTATAAACATTATTCGGATTTTGCAACTAATTTTCCCCCTCGTTAAAGTATCAAACGATACAAGGAGTTCAAGGAATTCAACAAGCGTATCTGCGTAGCAACAGACGTTTTCGGCCGCGGTATCGATATCGAGCGAATCAACCTGGCCATCAACTATGACTTGCCTGCAGACGCTGATTCCTACCTTCACCGTGTCGGTCGTGCTGGGCGTTTCGGTACCAAGGGTCTCGCGATCTCTTTCGTTAGCAGCGAGCAAGACCAAGAGGTTCTCAAGGACATTGAGAAGCGATTCGAAGTCGCACTTCCGTAAGTAACAGCTCGCAGGAGGAATACTCCGTTACTATTGTCAACATACTAACATTCCTGTCAGTGAATATCCCGAAGGTGGTGTCGACTCCAGCGCGTACATGGCATAAGACATGTCTTTTCTCGCCGTGGGCTGATGAAGACCTGTATCTCACCTCCATGGAGATTGGCGTGTAGATAGATGTCTTGATTCCATCCACTACCGTCCTAACTTAAAACGGGTCATGTTTTCTTATACAATTTGGCGTGTCGTATTACGGTTACTATTTCAATTTATTAGTGATTGCTGCTTTTTTTTTAAGTGTTTTCCTGCTCTCTTGTCTCTCTCCGTGTTAAAATCTGTGTTTGTACTCTTATGATTTGCCTATTTTATCCCAGATTATCTCAAAGCTCCTTCCCACTAATGCCAGGAAAGTCTAATTCAAGCTCTCAGACGCTATTATCATGCCTTAAATAATATTTAGGGCGGACGACAAAAAAGAAAGGGCTTCCTAAAATGGCAAAGGAGTCTGGGAGGGAAGAAAAAAAGATGGAGGGTGGTGGTGTTTTTTTCTTTTTATTTATTTGGCAATACCAAAAGAATCTTCAGTGCTCCCATTCGTTTAAGTTCGGTTTCAAGGTCAAACGGGAATATAGGGAAAGGAAATGGAATGTATTTTTCTTTTTTAATATATCGTCCGTTTAGTTACGTTAGTTTAAATCGTTTTTTGATGTCTATCTCTCTCAAATGTCGAAAAGGATTAGGCAACAAAACCCGTCTGTCTCGCGCTGCGCGGTTTGCAGTCTTATGACCTTGGAACCCCTGCCCCTATCAAGGCCGTAGTTAAAACCAGTTGAAAAATAAGGAGAAAAGTCAACGTGGTAAATAGTCTAATTTTTTGCTTAAATTGTGGATCAAGGTGAATGGAACCTCTCGTGGCCGGGGTTTACAAGCAGTTTCTAGTATTCGAGTCGTATAATATATCTACCTAGGTATATTGAGCCGGATAGTTTTGGTGGATTCTGTTGACACTTGTAGAGACTGAAATACACGGCGGGGGCGGGAGCTAAATAAGTTAACCATGCATGACTACCACAGAAGGACAAGGAAACATCCCCACCAAGGTTGACATTGACACCGGAATTATCCATCAATCATCATCATGCGAAGAAACAGTTCAAAAATAGAATCCTCCTACATAAGGACAATAGCCTCGCCTTGTGGTAGTTAACTTACATGAAGCGGGAACAACCGTTTGTGGGCACTGTTGTGTGGCTATATCTTATCACGGGCAATAGCCCATCTTCATAAGGATATAACCGTGACTGGTTATTATTATCGTTATCACCATGATCAACATTATTGTTAATTGCCGCCATGTATGGTATTTGGCAAGTTCTGTAAGCTCTCCCTTATATTTATCACTTTCTCAATCCCCCCCAGTTCCCTTGCTTCCTCCTCAGTTTCTATCTCTTACATTCCTTAAGTCTCCCAGAACATTTCTTCGTCTCCCCCCATCATTCATGAACCTGTTTCTTCTGAGTCTATCCATCTCTGACTAAGATTAATAGGTCCTCTCACGGGAAAGATCCTATCCTTTCCCAGCAAGAACTAAGGGAGAACGGCCCGGCCAACCACGACGCAGCAGGCGGTGAATATAACTCGCACTTCAGAATCAGATCACCAAACGCTGGGACGATCGGCAATACTTGAATGTACCTCTGTCTGCTTTGCTAAGAAATTATTTGAACCTTGATGCCGCCTTTGCAATCAATCCCTTCATGGCAGATTTCCAAGGCGCTCCATTTCTTGCTTCAAGCCAATCCAGGATAGGCGATCTGGAAGATGCCACAAGCCAGGAGGCGAAGCAAACTATCGATGCACCAAGGATAATAGGGCTTCATGCCTTGCTTAACCGACCGTTAGGTAACTCCTCGGATTTTTCCATCGAGGATGGAGAAGGCGACCCATTCGTTAAGGGAGAACTACGAGAAAAAACTGAAAACTCTCATACAAACAAACCCTGCGTACGGTGTCAAATGCTGAAGATTCAGGTATGCATCTAGCCGTGCCTATAAATTTTACTAATTTTGCTAATTTTTCAGTGCCAAACCAATGAGAATGACTCAAGCGGCGTATGTCGAGCATGCCAGGAAGTCTCAAAACAGCAAATCAATGGTTTTCCATGCTTTTCGTACCAAATCACAGAGTGTACGCTCTATCGGACTGGAACAGGGCCTGGTCTTGAGCGAACCTCTCGGTGGTCTAAGGTGGAGTTGAAGGACATCACGGATTGAGATTCAACAAAGGATCGAAAAATCGAGATCAACTCCGATATTTGCGCATGCCGTATAGAATTATTAGTCAAGAAATTTAACCCTATGCGTGGGGATTCTCTCCATAGGGAATGGATGAACCGCGGAAACATACAAGTCAAGAAGATACCCCCTTATGCCATTGTCCATATGGCCAAGGGCGTACAGACCATGCGTCAGCATATAAGGGCGCAAACCATGCCTCACCCTATAATGGGGCAGCTTTTCAGATGCATGGATATTTTCCTAATGGACAGCGAAATGTTGACCCTTGAAACCTATGTGTTTGCCAGGGAACATATGAACCTAACACGTGTAAGTTTACGTTACTATTTAATATTGATTGGTTTCACTAACTATATCTTGTTAAGAATGAAGAAGAAAGGGTGCTAATGGGAAACTTTTTCCTGCTATGGTTTGCTATCCGCCGTACTGCTACCATAGATCACATCATCGGCGAAGACACGCTCGAAATGTCACCTGAATTAGATGACCGCTCTTGTCCCTGGTTTGGGAAAATCCCTCTTCCGCCCGTAATGATTCAGCAACTTGATATGATTCTCACACTCGGCGTCCTCAACCCTCTCCGGGAGCAGGTACTAGAAGATTTCCAGAAACTTTTGTTAGCCAACAGACCCCAAAGCTGGATGACCATGTACCTCATGGTATGTTCCTGCACAGTGTGGCTCTGTTGTTTGAAGAAGGTTATGAGAATGCAAGAAGACACGGGCTTCAGGTATTGTCCGCTTTCCCACCTTTATCTTTATTACATATGCACTATGCCCTAACTTTTTTTCCCCTGTTAGCTGCGGTACGCCATCCCTACGACGATTAAAGAGCTTCACCAAAGCGCCAAAGTTTTCTTAGCATACTACCATTGTGCCACGGCCGCAGCTAATCCATTCCACATGGACTGGGAGATACAGCTATCCACACCATTCGCCGACATGCCTTCCTATGAGATCGACTTCTTACGTGAAACTTACCAAAGGGCCAATTGGAGAAGTATGCCTACCACTCCAACCCACTCACCAAGGCCTACAGATCGGTAATAAGAACTAACGCTTCATCAAAACAGAGGAATTACAGACCACCAACAAACTTCCACCATATGAAGACCATACGTATTACGTTGACCAGATGTTCGAGAAGAACTGGTCCCCGCGGGATATATTAATTGACTATGACGAGGAATGAAGTATCCATGATTCCATGGAGAGATTAGCTATATAGTGGAGTGAAATTGAAGGAAGGATCAGAACGAAGGCAAAGAGAGAGGGGCGCATCATTTGCTTACGATGCGTAGGTACTAGAGTCCATAAGGCTGACATTCCATTCCAGAGAGAAATAACGTCATTCGAGCCTAGGGGCACGGTCAACGATGTCCCGCTGAACAAATTTTATGGCGATGATAATGACAAGGAACATCTATGGATGCTTCTATCTAGGCATACATAGGCATTATTATGGAGGTGGTAGTATGGGAGGTAAAATCGTTACGCGAGTTTTCATGTCGAGAGGGTAAGGGGGGAGCCATCGTTTGCTCAGGGATACGGGCTAGTATACTATTCAGAGTGATTTTTTGAGCATTATAGGTTTCAGAAGTGGACGGCGGCAGCAACATGTGTTTTGATTTCAGAATTATAGATTAGGCATTGCACACATAATGATTACTTCGTGCTTCAACATGCATTAATGGGGCTTGAGATTGATTCAAGTATAATTAAAAGGAATTTATATAGACTATCGGGATTTTGGCCCACTTTGCCTGCTTATCATCCTCGTCCTGTTAGCGCCGACGCTCTTTCCAATGTTTATTATATCTGTATCTCATCCATTTTCCCTGGATACAATATATATCCCACTAAAACCTAGAGATACCTAGATATAGAGTTAATTTTATCTTAGTGCTTCAGATGATCCGCCAATAAAGTTTTTTCAGTGCTGAGTTAACTTATTGTTCTGAATGGGATATTACACCCCCTTTTATATCCCTTTATATGCACTATCCCAATGCTCAGCAAACCTTTGAAACGCCCCTTAAATCCTCTATAAGGAATTAGGCTGGTAGAGGGTTCCCGTTCTATAGTCATTTCCTAAACCGGCTAGTGTACAGGTGCGGTGAGTTATGGGCAGACACAGAGCAAGTCCATGCTGATGAACAATAACGGCTTGACCTCCGCTGCCGTGATATGAAGCATGATCACAATTTATGACCGACAGCGCGATATTTCAATAGGGCTTGAATGTTCGCATCTCCGCTGACATGATACCAATATTTTGAGGGACATAAGCAGAAACCAACAGCGCGAGGTAAATTATTTAGAGGAATCAAGAAACCACCCCCTTTTTTGGGTGGTATGTATTTTTTCTAGAGAGAAAAAAGCAAGAAATAGAAAATTACCTAGAGGAACGAGTCTGCGGCCGCGGTCACCCTGTGCGTCGTGAATTCTAGACAGGTGTTCTGGGTTGCTTCCAAGAACCGGTGTCGCGCGACTCTGCATTGATCGCAAAACTGCCTGCATGCAGATTTTGCAACAATGGAATGGAAAAAGGGGCTAGCTTTGGACCGCTGACCTGGCACTATGCATATGCTGTGTACCTTGCATACATACTTCCCAGTATGCCATTCATCAGGGCCTTCAAAGAGAATTCAGTACTCCGTATAGAGGGGTAAAGTTCAAGAGAAATCTGATCATCTAGTTGGCGACCTTGCTTCGTTGCAATCGAAGTAACCGCTGGAGCGATTACTTGAAGAAACCCCGAAAATGAAAGACCTGAGAATTTCTGCATAACATGGAGGCAGGTATTCAAATTCAAAAAATAAACGTGCCTAGCAAGCTCTTGCCAGCCCGCCCCTATATCTGACAACGAGAATGGGCATGGGGCAGCTCGGGCGGCACACCACCAAAGTCATTCTGGGTCTCCCCTTAATAAAAACACATTCACATAAGAAACTTAACGATTTGATATATGTATATACATACATACATACATTCTTGCAACAGAGAAATTTGAACGCATCTCGCTGGCATCTGGCGATTTTGAACTCCGTACTGCAGACAGTGCTCGCGGGCTGGAGATAACTATGTATCTATCAATTAGATCCGGAAATCGCCAAGAGCTCAATGGCCTTGGCTGGCTGAAAACTCGATATAATAATAATATCATGATATCAGGGAAGCTCCGGATACAGTCCGCATACTTTTGCATGCATTCTCCCCCCTGTTAGTCCGCCTGAAATCTTGCGCCTTGGCCTTAACGCTTCAAGCCTTCCAAACCACGCAAGGGTTATGTGGGGAATATGACAGGCACGTACCATTTATGGTTAGCATTTGCAGGCCTTGCGGACTTTTTGACCCGTTCAATTAGTTTGATTTGTCTTTCCAACCTTTTCGTTCTTGCTGAGGGAGGGGGGGTGCAGGGTTAAGGATGGTTTTCTAGATGAAGATGATCCATCCATCCACCTCGAGTCCCAAGTAAACGATGACGTTGATGTTTTCTATAATCGCGTCAGTGAGTTTTTTGTTGATTTACTCATTCTGGGCTGAGGCATACTTGCATGCAGGCGTCAATCTCTCTATTTCCACCATATTTTGTCAAATTGTTGAAAATCATGACCTTGGAAGTTGTATTTGTACATGTACCTCGCCTGCCATATGTTTTAGAAAAAAAGCTAATTCCAGGATGAAACAACCGACCAATCCCTACTCCGTAGAAGGGGGGGCTTAGCTTTAATTAGAACGGGAAATTTCTGGTTGTTTTAAAGGCCTCGACCCCTAGAGCTCCGAGGACACAGTGTATGTGTGAACGCTGTATGGAGGGTTGCTAATGAATGTCATCATTGCAACGCGAATTTCCAAGTTTATCAATTTGCTCCAGAAAAAAATGATGATTTGTAGCAATTGAGTGGTTGAAGAGCTAAAACAAAATAAAGCGTAAAATTCTAAAAATAAATTAGAGATGGATTTTGTTAGGCAGGCAGGCATGGGAATAAAAAATAAATAATAAAAATAAAAATGAAGATATTAAAGTTTTATGTACAGAGTTGTATTCACCAAAGAGATTTGAGGTTCATTCGGGGGGGGACATTACAACTGGTTTTCCTTTCTTTTTCTTTTCCCCCCCGTCCATGTTGTCAAAAAGCCATGTGTGGCCCCTGACACCGTAAGTTACGGATTTAAAATTAGAAAGAAGAAAAAAGGAAGAAAATAAAGATGTTAGAGGAGGTGGAGAATGGAACATGCAACCCTAGGTAATAGTAGGTATACATACTACGTAGGTATGGAGTTAGTGATCCTCATTCTTCACCCCAGTACTATATGGATCATCAAACCAAAAATGATTGATATTTTGTTTCATGGCCGGCGTCATCAAATCCAAGACATTGATTTTCCTCATCCAGGATATACCATGCTGTAATCTTCGCATAGCTTCGGCAATCCCATCGCCCCACCATCACTCGACGCCTCAAGTTGCAGTTAACTATCTATCTCTGTACCTATATCCCAGTTATGTACCCACGAACGGATGAAAGTGACAAGGACGATTCGTTTGTGATACATGTGCTCTGTAAGGATTCCGGTGCACAGCGCCCCCCAACTCGGGTACAAGGCCGCCAGGTTAACAGCTCTGCGCACGATAGACCGCAGCAAAGCATGTGTACCTGAGTGGCTTGAGCTTCTTTTTTTTTCGCTTTCTTTCGTTTTAACTCGCCCGGCGGTCTGGTAACGAGTTACCACCGGCGCTATCTTGCCAAACCACCAACTCCCGACCGGGGAACAAGCAGTAAGGTTGGTTGCCCAATATTGCCCATTGATTGCAGATCAGTTCTTATCTGCAAAGTCAATCGTCTTATTCTTTTTCTATGGGGTTGGCAGCCTGGGTGCCTGTTTGTCCTGTTGTTAAGTTTGATGGGAAGAGGGGTAGGATACACACACAACCAACTATAAATCTAGAACTTCCGTTGCCATGCAATGCAGTCTGTAGATGAGCGTACTGCTGTGCATTTTCGCAAGCCTGCTCCTTATTGTTTTCAACCTATCAAATTGGTAAAATATACCTACAAGCAGGACACGAAACATCTAGATCAATAATACTAAGTTCCGGTTCGGTAGGTCCACGGGGCCAGTACGTACCGAGTATAAAAGTCGGCGACATATCTCATCCGTTATTTTTTTTTTAAAAAAAAACCTGTGTTGTGCTGAGCTGAAGCCTGAGGTTCGAGAGAGCTAGGTTGGCTTTTGCACAATTTTGCCCGGAAGTGGCATTTTTAACTATCTATCAAAAATTGCTACTATGCGTACTAGTGCCCAGCGCCAGTGCCACATTTTTCCGCCACTTCCACCACGATCCGATAAATGGATAAATAAAATAAATAAATGCTGCGATAGTGGGCCCGTGGCTTGGGGGGCCGGGGAGGGTTGTGAATATTTATCCAACGGAAGATCGACACGAGGCTATGACGATGAAGTTTGGCGAGTCTCAAAAAGGGGGGAGGAGGAGGTCGAATAGTAGTTACCTTAGCATGAAGCATCCATTTGAATGGAAAGAAAAATTGAAAAAAAATAAAAATAAAAATTTATAGATTCAAAAATAGATTAAAAAATAAATTCAAAAGGGGGTAACGAAAGTGCGCGAGTGGATTTCAGTGATAATGTTGGCCCTTGAAAGATGATGATGCAAACACCCAGTGCAAGGGTTCACTTGCAAAGTAAAAGTGATACTGTATGTACTGTACAGTAGTATATACCTATATGTCTGTCGAGTACATTTTCCTTTCTGCGGCGGGAATAGTTTTATGATTTTTTAGCTGCATCCCCCGAATGGTACTTTTTGTCAAGGGATTTGGTACAAAGATTCGCTTTTTGGCGGATGAATGTCTTTGCTTGTGTACACTTGTACATACATGTACCTGTACAATAATATAGGGCCTGGTTGACATTGGAATAATAGAAGGCGATATGGAGTGGTTAAGACGTAATAGCCCCTGTTACTAGTAGTTGTGAGCAGTCGGAGTCATGTAGTGAGGGAAGCCAGGGACAAAAAAAAAGCACTAGGGGGAAGCAGAAGAAACCTATCTCTGGCTAATAAAGATAATAATAGCAATAGCAATAATTTCTTTTCCTTGCCTGCATTCCTGACGCAGCTTTTGGCGCTTGTGCATTTTCAGCCTTAGTTTTTAAGCTGAAGCTGGCTATCTAGTATCATCATTCATGGTGGAGAACGTGGGCCCCGGCCGCGCAACTCAAAAGAAAGTGAAAAAAAGTTAGTGAAAATCAAGGGAAAAAACATCCGGAGAAGAGAGGCTTGTGTGAAAATCAAGGAAATCTAAAATCGACGAAAGTTTTAGCTAACTGGTTTTTCTTCTTCTTTTGTCAGCGTATAATAGTCAGGCTAGCCCATCCCTTCATAAAGTGGGCGTTGTATGTATGTATCAGGTCCCAGTGCTCTGTACTCCGTAGCAGGGATTGATGATTACGACCTCCCCATATTCAAAAACAAAGACATTCCAGTCAGTCACAAAGCCAACCGAAACAATGACATTATTGACATTATTGATGGGGTTTGGTAAAGCGCTGTGAAGTTGCCCTTGTCATGTTGCGAAGAAAACCGCCAGAACTCGGTCGAAAGACGGACGCATTGAAAATTGAAATTCGTTGGGCGGTGCAAGGGCAGATTTCTCGAGCGGTTGTGTACCTGTGTACATGTACCTGTACAATGTTGCGCGATCTCATGGTTTTTTAATTATATATATTTTTTTATTTATCGAATGCTTTGATTGCCCGCAATCCTCTGTAGGAAAAGGGGAGAGAGAGAGAGAGAGAGAGATATGGCGTTACAATCCAAGGGCGACGAAACCCAGACGAAGATCAGGACAATCGGAGGGGATAATTCTCGAAGCGCGACAAGTTTTTCTTTTCTTTTCTTTTCTTTTCTGTTCATGGTTTGTTTTTCTTCTTTCTTTTTTGATAGCCAAAAACAAGAGGGAAAGCAAGAAGAAATAGCGCGTTGACAGTGTGTCACTGCCTGGTTAGTTCTAAATGGCACACTTCAACTTTGACAGGCGGTGGTGCTGCAGCTGTCAATACACATAGTCCTTGATATCCTTATTGTTGACACTCGCGCTGAGCAGGCGGCAAGGCCAAAGAAGAAGACCAAAGAAGAAGAACCAATTGACAGAATCCAAGAAGCAGCAAATCTCCGGGAAATGGACTGGCGCCCAGGGGCCTCCCTTGAAACAAACAGGGCCATTGCCAGTGGAAGACATCGGGAACCACAGGCATATAAAATAAATAATAATGACAATTATTATAATCGTAGTGTCGATTTTTGTGTCGATTTTCGATTTTAAAAATCAAGGCCCGTAAAGAATAAAAATAATACCACGAAGCACAGCGACGCTCCACAACATTTTTTTCGTTCTCTCCCCTAAATAACTTAAATAGCTTAACAACTCGTACTCCCCTGCGAGATAATGCTATCAGCCCGCCCACCTTGCAAGTTGCCACCGCCCAGGCCAGGCCAGGTGGGCTCTGATCCTGTCGGGTTTAGCAAAAAAGTCTCTGTGCGTGTTGTCCAAGTTCAATTGTAGTAGTCGTAGCAGTAGTAGCAGTAGATCCAGTACCTTGCGTATGCCTGGCTGCCCAGTGCTAAGTCCTTTCTCTGTCATCAGCAGCATCAGCATTCAGTAGTGTCAAGTCAATCAAGTGTTGGGCAAAAGGAATCTCTCTATCATCAATCACCAATCCATCTTCCTTTCTGTTCACTTCCCTCGTTTTGGCTGCTGTATCTGCACGCTCGTTGCCTCTCTCTCCCTCCTCCCCCTTTTCCCCCGATTGACCCAGAGCTAGGTTATAATAATTATCTGCTGTACTTTTGTTCCATCTTTAATTTACTAGTCCATTCATCCATTCATCCATTCATTCATTCATTCATTTCCTGGTTGTTGCTCTGCTGTCTGCTGTTTCACACCTAAATAGTACTGCTTGTTGTCTGTTGTCTGTTGTCTGTCGTTGTCTGGCCTGGGCCTTGGTTGCCAAAAGAAAGAAAAGAGAAAAAAGAGTCCATTCTGTTCCCTCCGCCAAAAAAAAAAAAAAGCTGCGACTTTCGCTTTCTCCCGCCCAACTGCAACAACTCAACTCAACTCAACTCAACTGCAACTCCAACTTCAACTCAAAACCATCTCCAAACTCCAAACCCCTCGCACATATTTAAGCAGTTGTCTACAGGGGAATTTAGTATTTCTCTCGGATTAGAAATCCTCTTTTCTCTCTCTTTTTTTGGCTTCTCGTTTCCTGCCGCCGGTCTGACGTCGTCGAGTTCCGTGACGCTTCACGCTCTCTACTGTCGCTTCAGTTTGACTGTAGTGTCTATATACGCTCTGTCTCTCGTTATCTCTGCCGCTCCTCTACCTCGAGATCCTCTCTCTCTCTCGTCCCTGTCACTCGTTCATCGATAATTGCTATCTCGTTGCCGCCCTCTTCCGTCTTCCGCCTCCCGTCTCCCGTCGCCCGTCCGCGCCCCTCGACTTCCCCACCACCCCCCCCTCCCATATATATAAAGAAATAAGCTGGATGTCTGTGTCAGTTGCGTCTGCGTTATAGGTTGTAAGGGAGAGTCACCACCGCTTCCCGATTGCTGGGGAACTTTCTTTCGTTTTTATTCCTCTTTTGCTTCGTTCCTGCGGCTCTTCTTGACCTCGGGGTCTCCTTCTTGTCCTTCGCTGCTGCTTTGCCGGCAATGGCTCCTTCGCCGCCCAGACTGCGGATATTGTCAGGTGCGTCTTGTTTGTCCTTATATCTGCCAACAACTCTTCGACTATCAGATTCCTTATTCCTTATACCTTATTCCTTATCACATCCCTCTCCTCTCCCTCCCCTCCCCCTCCCCCTCCTCCTAAAGTACCACTATACACCTATGTATATCTAGTGGTTATTTTGGTCGTTGCCTTGCTAGGTTGGATACTGGAGAGGCTTGATCCTTTGAATTTCAATGGCGAAATGTCGCGATTCTAACTGCCTTGTAGTTGGGGGTAATGCGATATCAGCTTTTCTCTCCTGGCGGCTCCAGGCTACGAACTCATGCGATGTGACCCTCGTATGGAAATCGGGTTTCGACTCTGTATCACAATATGGTGTCACTTTCAGGTATGTTTTCTCTCTTCAATCTTAATCGTCCGAAGTGGATCCAACTTCAAAATAAACTAATTTCTGGTTCGCTACATACATCTAGATCGAAACTGTTTGGAAATGAACGCTTCAAACCCTTTCAGGGTATGTAAATCCTACCAATATGGCCCTTCGTTGGAATGGAGCTGCAGGGAGAGATCGTCTGCTGATTACAAATTCCAATGTTCCCAAATGGATAGTCGTACGCACACCAGAAGAAGCGGGCTCGACCGATCAACCCTTCGACTACGTTATTCTTTGCGTGAAAGCTTTACCAGACATCTACGACCTTGCTTCCGTCATTGAGTCGGTCGTCACACCACAACATACCTGTATACTGGTCAATACCACAAACACGCTAGGCGTCGAAGCTCACCTGGAGCACCGGTTTCCTACAAACGTCGTCCTCTCTTTAGTGTCTGGAATCGAGATAACCCAGACTGGTCTCAGTGAATTCGAACATGCAGCATCAACAAATACCTGGGTTGGGCCTTCTACAAAAAATGCTATGATTCCCTCGTCTATTCAGAACGATATGGCTGTAGCATTGGCCATTACACTAAGTACGGGCCAAGTCGACTGCAAAGTGTCAGATAATATTAGGCAGGAGCAGTACGAACGCATGATCGGGTAAGCCATAATTAAGTGGACTCTCTTCTCTCTAGGCCAATGACTCTTTGCTGATATATGATGGTAGACCTATCGCTTTCTATCCAGCCAGTGTGATATTCGAATGTCCAAACCACGCAGATCTCCTGGAGAAAATTGGGCTCCGCCAATTAATCTCTGATGTTATTGACGAGCTCGTCAGTTTAGCCAAAGTTCAGGGTTGCAATTTTACCGAAAAGTTCAGGGAATCGATAATTGAGAAAATGATTACCCGTTCAGATACTCCGAGCACCATGTACCAAGATTTCTTATCGAGGCGTCCAATGGAGGTGGAAACATACTTGGGATCGCCGATCAAGCTAGCTACGGAAACTGGTATTAAAGTCCCTCGAATAGAGACGTTATATGCGATGCTACACCACCTCAACACGATCAACCAGGCCAGGCAAGGGCAGGAAGCAACATCACCGAGCCCCATGCACCCACCCCCACGACTTTCATCTGCGCCTCCTCCCCGACCCCCGATGAATGGAATGCGTGGTAGTCGAATGGGACCTGGGCCTGGTATGGGAATGCACCCCCCTAGACGAGGCCCGTCCTCCATGGGCATGCACCCTAGGCCACCTCCCAATGGATTCCCTCCAAGAGGCCCACCACCCATGAAGCGAGAAATGTCGGAAGACCATAACTTGGATGAATTTAGCCACCTTATGCTGTACGATGACGTGTTAGAGGACGGGACGCAGAATGGTGGATATGGTCCTGTGTCGAATGGAGGAGGCCCTCCTCCAGATCTCGCTCTGAGAGAGCGCGAGTTAGCGATACGGCAACGTGAACTACAATTGAGAGAGCAGGAAATGAACATGAAAAGAGGTGGACGGCGAACGTCGACGGCACGTGATGCTTTCGACGACATGGACGATGACGATTATTTTGACCCAATGGATCACCACCGTGGCCCACCTCTACCCCAGATTGACCCGGACAATTTTGACATGCTGAGCGTTACTTCTCGTAGAAATCGGAAAGCACCCAATGCAAGCCAGCTCCGCAAGAACCCTGAGATGGGTGGTGGTGGTAGCCATTCCGCTAGACCTCCGTCAGCTTTCAGCAGGCACTTTGGCGGTGGTGGTGTGGGCGGCGGCGGGCGAAACCGTACGAGCGCTCGATTAATGGATGAGATACCCGGCGTACACGACTCCTTGCTAAACAATCCTATGATGGGCTACTCCTCTAATCGATATGGAAATGTCGACAGGAAAGAGATTCGCGACGAATCGAGAGCCAACTCACTGACCGCTAGTCGGATGAATGACCTAGGACAGGGCAACTTCCACCCACCAAGCAGACGAACCAGCCAATCTCCTGGCACTTCTTTCCACCCCGTCGGACGCGGTATGGGCCGGCCACCCCCAGGTCACGATCCATATAACGCGCAACCTATGATGTCCCCAGGAGGAAGGCCGTCTCCTCCCGGAATAATGAGAGCGCCAGTTCCAAAGTATCCTCCTGGACAGGGAAATGCGGTAGCACCGCAACAGGTCGAGCAACATGTCGGGGTGAGCAATTCGTATCCAGCCAAGGGCACTCCAAACGTTCGAAGTCTGACAGGGAGTGCGAGCGCCAGCGCGGGGAGTGGGGATAGCGGCGCGAGCGCTAATATCGACTCCGAAAATTCCGCCCACAGTAGCCAGAGTAGTCTAGGGCCTCGTCAATCATCAATGGCTCGTTGAGCTAGTCAAATGAAAAAAAAAATTCGACCTTCGCATTTTGTTAATGCTCGATCCGTCGATTTAAACGCCCTTGCTGTGGTTTCCACGAACCGGAAAAACCAAGTTTACGATACGACTATAGACGTCTCCTGCATTGATGATATCCTCACCCCCACCGTTAGCCTCGATCGTGACAAAAGCTGATTGCGGCTCTGCAGTTTAATTTTTATATAAACCGTTGCATATTCTGTTTGCTAGCCCCATGACTTTTCTCCTTTTCTCCTCGTCCTTGTTACTCGCTCCCCATTAGCATCGTTTTTTTCTTCGTTCTCTTCCCCCCCAAGACATAACAACTTCCTCACCACTAAATATTAACGGCGGCTCCTTCGATGGCTAGTAACTGGGGGGGGTTGGTAAGAGTAATATAGCTGGATTGCCGGTTTATACCCAAAACACACAATTTCCACTTTTTGCCTTTGGGGCTTGTTTGTGCTCAGTGTTCAGAATAAGTTTGATTGATTCTCTATTCCAGTGTTTCACAGATACATTGTCTTACACGAGCCATTTGGGCGGGTCAAAATAATCATACCAAATGCGTATACACACATATCTTATTTTTCATCTCTGCCTCTCTTTCCTACCAAAACTTTTTTTAAAACCTTCGAACCTATTTGTTTCCCTGCCCCCCTTTATTGAAATAGGCTGTTACTTTGCATATTCCCCGGCGCATTTTCAATTTCTCCCCTTTCTACCGCCCTTTTTTTTCCTCATTCTCTTTCCTTCACTTAATCTCTTGCATTTCTCCTTCCTATACTTACTTTCTCCTTTGTTGTATTAGCTTCTTTTCTTTTCTTTCTTTTCCTTTTTGCCTTTTTCTTTTAGCCTGAACTATTTTCCACCTACATGAACTGGCTGTTGTCGGGAGAAAGAGGCTTGACTTGGCAATGAAGACACTTCGAGTCGGTCTGTCACGGTAGAAATGTTGCCCCATCCGGCCCCTCTGACACAACAATATAACATATAAATTGAGAAAAGATCAAGGAAGAATGGTTGAGAAGGGGGGCTAGAATATCTTCTTGATACCTTTTTTTTTTCCCTCTTTTCCTCTTTTTTTCTTCTCTTCTTTCTCCATTCGTCAACAGAGTGAAATACATCGTGCGAATTGTCATACTAATTACTGTATACCGTCTTCGTCTTTTCTTTTTCTTTTTCTTTTCTCTTTTGTCATTAGACCGGCGCAGATACATTTTCTCCCTTTGTTTTGTTGTTTTCCCTTCTCTTCTCTTCTTGTCTCCTCATAACTCGATCTCCATTTGCCATTGCCATTATCCATCCTTCTTCTTTTCCGCTTTCCATCCCTCATATTTTTCCACCCTTCTTTTCATTTCTTGTCCATTGATTTGTGTGATAAAACTTAAATAATACCGTTCTGCTTTGAAAAGTTGAGGGTTGTTTTTTTATATTTTTATATTTGCCTCATTTATATTCAGATAAAGGTGAAATATTTTTTTAATTGTTAGTGTATCTGATCATGTGACATTTAAATGATAAACAAATCATCGTCATCCAGTTTCTTCAAGCAATTGACAACTTTTCTTCCGTTACATTCTCACACTTTACAATTAATGCACATTCAACTAATATCTTTGCCGCACCCAATCCTCCATGCGAATAAATAAATATTAAAAGAAGAAAAAGAAGCTGGCCAGCGCGCCCGTAACCTTCGCCACTAACACCACCAAAATAAACATAATCAACAAATACAACAAAAATGCCACCACCCTACCACCAACAACGACAGCAGTCCTCCTATAACCACCATAACAATAATAATAATAATAACTACCAATCCCACTCCCAATCCCATTCCCGTACCTCCTCCGCCAATACCATGGCCGCATATACCACCAATCTCACCAGTACCACCAACCCTCCACAAACCTCCATGTCCACCACCAAAACACGTCAATACGCCCATCTACACTCTCAGCTCGCACAGCTCAACGCACACTTGGCTGACATGGAGAATCTCATGCGCATGACAGCGGCACAGGCGGGCGATATGCGGTTTCTGGGCGGGTATGTGGGGGGCTTGTTTATGGGGGCGGCGAAGGTTTTGGGGGACGAGGGGGGTGCAAAGGCGGGTGCTGGGAGTTGGAGGGAAGGGGAGGAGTAGGGTGGGGTGGAGTGGGTTGAGGGGGTCGGAGTTTGATGTTTTTAAGGAAGGGCAATGCTCTTATGAGGAAAATGGGGGGGGTTGGGGTTGATAGGTGTGTGGGCTTAGGATGTATGGGTGGGGGAAGTATCACAATCGTGAATTATTTGATTTTAATCTTTTATGGTTATATACGAAAGTCTACGCTCATCTGGCCTGGAGGTAATTTTATGTCCATCTGTCGCCGGGGTATCCTCACGAGATAGAAGGGGTGGCCAAACAAGAACAAGACATATATATCCACCGCGACGGCTAGCTAACATCCCCCGAACCGGAAACCCCCTTAGTCGCCAACGACAAACGCTCCCCCGAGAATAATAGCCGGCTCGTCAATGTTGTGATGTTCATAACTAGGACAACCGATTAAATCGGGTCAGTTATGCCCTCGCAAAAAAAGGGCAGCGTTATCCGTTTGCGATTTTTTCAATCTTTCCCAGCTTGATTCAAGCTTCAATCAGAGACATACCTCAATGTTCCAACGCCTCCAGCCTCCAAAATGAACGCCGTTTCTGTTAAAGGTTTCCCAATCCAGCGCATGGCAAACGCTCGCAGAATGTGTCCGTGGGCAACGATTAGAACATCCCCGTTTACAGGCTCGTGGGCGGACTTGGCCATAGCTTTGCTGTGATATTTCGATCTAATCTCGGCGATCAGCGCGTCTAGGCGTTGGATGACATCATCTGGCGATCTTTTTTTGTTTTTTTACAAAAAGAGAGAGAGAGGAATGCTGTCAGTGGCTTGCTATCCGATCTCTGGAATTTGGAATAGCTAACAAACAGTTCTGTTTTTGCAGGTTACGAAACCGGCGATCATACATACTGGGGGAGGGGGCAAAGGGGAAATAAACTCACTCTCCACCAGGACATCCGTCCTGCCAAATATCCCATGACCCCTCTCCGCTCTTAGCCCGCTGCTCTCGAATCTCCGCACTCTTCATCCCTTCATAATCACCATAGTCCCATTCACGAATAGCATCGGTGACTTCCACGTGAGCTTCCGTGCGTGAAGGTGTTTTCTGTCTATCTTGTAACCAGGGAAGCCGTCCCTTGCATCCGATATCGAGGAGTTCGAGGGTTCTCTGCGCCCTGTGGCGGGGGGAGACATATCTAGAAGGAAAACGGAATCGCGTTGGGTGGGAACAGTTAGGTTAGGTGGTTCATGATTGCATTCGGAAAAGTGGGGAGAAAGGAAAGAAAGTAATAAAAGTGCCCAAGCTTGGGCTTACATGTGTGCCAGGTTTTTTGGGGCAATCAGTCGATCATGTCCCACAAGCGCTTTGCCTGTAGCTTCCACTCTCTTCTCTCCGTCCTCAGTTAAGGGCAGGTTTGTAGAACCCGTATGCCTTCCACTCAGCGACCATTCGGTCTCGCCGTGGCGAACGATGAAGCAGCGTGGGGCGGAGGGCATATTTCTGAAAGGGACCTATAACGTGGTGTAAGTGTGTGTGTAAAGATTGAATAGTAATAAGATATTATAAAGTTGGTGGAATAGTTGAGCGGTTCTTATATAGGGTTTCCTACGAGTATAGTATATGGATGCGTTTAAAATTTCCTTCCTCTTTTATGTACCAGGGTTGTGGCACAATATCGTCATTGCCTTATCCATCATTTGTCCCATAATAAATGGCTGCTTACGAGGTTATCTAGGTTCGACTTATTAAGGGTGGAACAGGAGGGGCGCCGTTTGTTGAATGATTGGATGGTAGGGGAGGGGATGCAGTCAGCGGCCATATACATAACTTTGTATCACGGATGCTAATTCATATGACCTCATCTCATTCTAGGAGAGCGTATTGGTTGGTGTATTCTATATAGAAATTAGGAGGTGATCCTTTTTGCCCCGTACAGACTACGGAGTACAAACCCGTCCAAATGTATGCAGGACAAATCAGGAAGAATGAATTAGGGCTTTTTTCCAAGCATGCAAACAGAGCAAACACCGGAGATGGTTTTCTCAAAATCATCAACAGCAGCTTTCAGAAACTATTCCACAGATACTCAATTGCGCATTACCTGAGCAGCCAACCCTTACTCGCCAGGGAAATCCGCTCATAGTTGTCAAGCGCAAATGTCGTCAGCAACTCTCTCTCCCAAGGCACGACGGATCGTCCTCACAGCTGGCATAACAATATGTACAATTACAGGCTCGTTATACGGAGCGGGATTGAAAATGAACCAGGATGCGAAGAAGGTAGATTTTCGATTTTTCCCCATTAATGACAAGTATACAGGATCTCTAACAATTCTCTCCAAATTTCTAGGAAGCTGAGAGACAACGATCTGCTACTCCTGCGGAGAAGATCCACGCCCTTGAAGCAGCCAGGGAGGAGCTCGTTATGCGTCGATCCTCGTTGGAGAAGCAGATAAGAGACCTGCGGACGAGACAGGAGAGTAGGCGCAGGAATGAGAATACTGGCAGTAGTGGGAGGGGGCGGTGAAATGGAGTATCTATTATTATGGGCTGAAGATCTTTAAACCTTTGAGCTACACACAGAGAATGTGTGAGTTGCTATACTGGGAGATGCACATAACGATGATGAATGGGAGGAGACAGTGATGAGAGTATCCGTGTTTACATTTCCCCCTTGCATTCGGATTCGTCTCCGGTGTGAACGGCTTAGAAAATGCATGCGGGTCGTGGAAGCCGCCGAATATCCCGCTGCTACGCGGAGTTGCCTCACGACTATCGCAATCGCAATCGAACGCGCCATCTTAAACGGGGCGGCGGCACAAGGACAGTTGGAATGAACTTAAGTTCAGACAATCTTTATGTCAGTTAGGACTACCGCCACGCTTCCAGCATACCTAAGTGTACGCTACCCTTGGACTCTCTTCCTCAAAAATGGCAAATTTCAACTCGTCTTTTCAACTCGCCCGCGAATTGTCGACACTCGTCGAACTCCTGCGGGCTAATAACATTCACCTGTTGCGTGCGTGAGAGTAGAAGGAAAACTTGTCGATACGTCAGATGATACATGCCTCTCGCAGATAGGTATTTCGTTTATTCTCGTGGGTTAGTGGCCGCGCCGCGACGATAGAGAGAAGAACTGTGGCTATGTACTGTATCCCTTGATTGTGGACCAAAGGCTGAGAATATATACTACGAGATAGGACCTTGGCGTTTTGAATGACCCCAGCCAAACCGATGAAGAAGGGAAAAACAGGCTGGTGGTATTAGTATTATTGTGTTCGAGCCTGGTGTCCTTGGATCTGCAGATGGAAATAAATAAATCCGAAGAGCTCTGGCTCGTTTGTCCAGGCTATGGCGATATTGCAATGGTAGCTTAGATATGTTCTGCAAGCTACATAAAATGAAGAAAAATGTGTTTTGGACAGATAATTCAGTTGGAGTTCAGTAGCTTAAAAGGTTCGACTTGATCTATCAGCTGCAGGTACATGTAAAGCTCTGGATTGTTCAAAAATATTTGAGGGATGTTTTCTACAGGTTTTCTGGACCGAGTCTATGGAAACGAAGCCTTTGATGTCTGATACATTAGAACCAATCAACCTTTCAGAATCCGAATATCAATTCCTCTCGGATCCGACGTGGGACGCAATGCCTGGTTATATGGTTTCATAATACTCCGTATATTTCAGGCCTGTTATCGCCGACACCTGTCGGATTTTAAACGTATTATTTTTTTCAGCTCACCTGCTGAATGAATTCACTGCGCTTAGTTAACATTGCTCCAAGGCTTCAAGTATCAGGCATACCGCCATTATATTTGAAATAAATTCCAGTACTTTGCAATATTCTTAGCAAGCACAAAACAACCTCTCTTCCAGACGGTCCTATTTTCTCCACTCCGTACTCCTCCAAAAAGCCAACAACTTCAGACACAATGCTTTCTCACTTTTCTCTCTGGCATATCCCAGCCCTCCTGGTCGCCTCAGCCACCGCCTTCGGCGGACTTCTACCATTATGTAATGCCGAGTACGCAATCAAAGAATTCGGCCTGCCACCGCGCATTGCCGCCTCCAAAGAAGCCCAATCAGTTATGGTCACACAGTCAGCGCGCACCACTGCCATTGGAATTACGCTGTTGACTTTCTACTTCCAAGAAAAACTTGCCGAATTCGATACCATCCTCGTAGTCCTCGCATATTTGGGTTTTGTGGACGGCTACGTGTGTTGGCGTGAAGGGATGCCTGGAAAGGCAATTTTCCGTACATCTATGGGCCTGTTGATCGCTGCCTGGGGCTGGTTTGGCATGACCGCGGGACAGTGATTGGTGCTTTAACAGGGGAATGGGTGAGAGAGGTCCTTATCGGTCAGGGCTTCTTTAAGGTGCTCGAAGCTTGGGGTTATGATTTGACAAAGACAACGTGTGTGAGAGAATTGTCAGCCCTGGTTTATGAATAGCGGTGGGCATTCTATATGGTAGCGATTAAGCTTAGTTTTTTGTGTGAACTCCCTAACCATTGCTTGTTGGCTCAATCATCTATTGTCTGGAGTTTGATTCTTATTTTATCAATGCATCGTAATTATTACCAGGATTCAAATTTCAAATAAGCTGATGTTCTGTCTTAGGAGCAGGACTATGTAATCTCTTGTTCTGTTGAAAATTCTAGTAGAAAAATATTGGGAGCAAGAAGAGCCTTGGAAGCGATGCAGTTGATACGGGATATATTTCACGAGCGGCGATGAAGAAAGAGAATCAAACCAGGAGAGAAGGGGGTATTTTCAGAATGCCTCTATTGGAATTATTTCTAGCTGATTAAGTTGGCTATCAAATCTATGTTTATCTTGGGAATATGTAAAGATGTATATATGTATATATAGTTTGTAGGAGGGAAAAGCAAATAAAAATGGAGGGTGCAAAAAGGAATAAAGATAACGTACGAATAATAATAAATGTAATCCGTAGTAGAAACAAAAACGCCAATACAACAATGCATTCATAAAACCCATTCATCCATTCATTCCAAGTCCACACTGGAAGGTTGCCGAAAACATAATGCAACCAAAAGAAATGGAAACTGGCGAAATATAAAATGGCGGAGTCTATCCAAACCAAAAGAAAAGAGAAAGAACAGCTCAAAACTCAATCCTCCAGAACCCCCCTTGCCAACACCGCCAGACTTGCTTCATACCTGCCGGGGCTATGATCACCCAGCATCCCCGACCCGAACCTGACCTCGCGGAACCGCGTTTCCACATCCCGGATGAACTTCAGCTGTACGCGCGTTGCAGGCCGACCCAGACGCGCCGATCCATCAGCGCCACTGAAGGCGTCGAGTGTAAAGGCATCACGCTGCAAAACGCGCATCGTCTCCACGACAAACACTTCGCCGGGCGGGAGTAGTTTGGGTGCAACTAAGTTCTCGCGCAGGGATTTCAGCGTAGTCCAGGCCCAGGAGTCCTCGCCGACCCTGTCGCCTGCGTGGATGAGGAGTGGGGGCCGGTCTATGTAGAATTTGTTCACCAGGCTGGCGGTGATGCTTTCCCAGACACGGGAGCGGACGTGCGACTTGGCGTCGGACATGTCGCTTTTGAAGGCCATGGAGACGGCGTGGAAGTCATGGAGGACTCCGAGGGATAAAGTGGGGACGACGTCTTGGCCGTTGACGACTGTTGTGATTAGGCCTCTCGTGGCGCGTCGGAGTGAGGGGCTCATTACGGCCGGTGGCCCAAAGGCATAGACGTGTATCGGGCGTCCTGAAGGGAGGAAGAGTTGGCCTGGTTGTTGTGCGTTACGTCTGGTTTGAGAGGATGGAAGCAAGGGGGTTCCGGGTGAAGGTTTGGATGCAGTTACGAAGGAAGGGCCCGGTTTGTCTGTATCCTTTGGTTTCGAGATCATGGTTGCGAGAAGCGCAGCGACACCTCCACCTAACGAGTGGCCACAGAAAATGACGCCGTACTCTGGAAACTCTTCCAGGGCAGCTCTAATTGTCGCCATGACGCGCCCACCACCTCCTTCAAGGAGCCGCTTTGCTGACGCATGCATTCCCTTGTGAACTTGCCATGTCCTTCCTAGCCAGCGGAGATCGTCATAATCGCATGTCATGTCTGTCAAGATATCTTCAAATCCCCACGTGCCTCTAAGTGTCAACACAACGGCTTTGGAAGCATGGTCTAGAGATAGATAGTGGACCAAGGGGAATCCTTCAGCTGTTTCTCCAGCTGCATTCGAGCCACCAGCAGGATCGACAAATGATGAAAGCAGTATAGTTGACGCTGGGAGCCCAGTATGTTTGGAAAATGAACTGTGCTCGTGATGATCGTCATGGATATATTCGTCTTTTTGCCATGTCTGTTTGATTTCTCCAATACCCATTACACGAAGGAAATTGGAGCCATACGATGCTGACGAGAAGCGGGAGAATCTCTGTATATTTTTCACAATATGGTCATCAGGGAACAGTCCTGGAACCCGTCCATCGCGCTGCAGGGACAGAATCGTAGCCTGATCTTCATAGACACTCTTTGCAGGTCGCGTGGCAAGTACCAAAGATGTTTCAGATCCCGCATCGGCAATTGAGTATGTGCTAGGTCCCAGTGATTTGAAAGATCCTCTGCGGTGAGCAGTCGGAGTTCGTGGGCGATCGTCATCGTTATTAAGGAGCATAGATATATCTTTCTCGGACAGCGTCCTGGAGAGCACACTGCTGCTACGGACATGATTCCTTGACATTGTGGGAGAGCTGGGACGTGATTCCCTAGAACGAAGGGAGTATGCGTCTGTTTGGGCAGTAAAAGATTCGACGCTCTTCCCTTGAACGGAGATATATGGTCTCGAAGGAGTTTTCATTTGAGGACCGTTCGGGTGCGAACTGCTTGAATTACCAAAGCTTCGCTTCTGGCTTGATAACTCGTGCTTTGATGGTACCCGGGGCAAAGCTTTGTCGGTAGAACCTAAGCGTTTTGACTTTTGCCCAATAGGCTGTACGGTTTCGCTAATATTCGGTTTGCTGGCTGGCTTCTTCAGAAAAGGATTTTTTGAAACGTTTCGAGGGGCGATATTTTCTTTGTCAGACTTATTGTCATGGGAGGAGGATAGGACTGCGTTGGCTACACCTTTGGAAATCTTTTTCAAAGGTGGCACTTTATTGCTCACTTTATCTTCGGTGTTAGATATGACCTTTTGAGTAAATTTGGAGAGTGATTCTTTTCTAAGGGTACCTTTCTGCACTTCAGAATCGCTTGTCGATGAGGATGAGCTTGGACCATGTCGGGGCGATGGGCTATTCGCATTTTCCACACAAGCATCCGACATGGGTATAGTATTAGTAGAATATGGTCCTGAGGCTGTCATTACATCACCAAGCTTTATCGATTTTCGCTTGTCTGAAGAATGAGACCCGGCGACTGCGTTGTGATCGGCAGTATGAAATACATTACTGAGCTCTTGTCTGCGTAGCTCTGCGCTTTCAGAATGGTTTGAAGAGGTTCGAAATACAACCGTATGTTTAGGCAGATGGCTTACAAAACTTCTTGTAGTATCGCCTGGATCAGCATCCTGAAGGTGGTCAAATCTTTCCGCTATCATTGCAGTCCCGGGAGGGGGAGATAGATCCACAACGTCGTGGTCATAAAAATCCACAGTGATAGTTCTAGATGTGACTGTATCTGTCTTTATAGAAGCTCTGGTTCCTTCCGGTAACTGGTTCATGATGTATACTCGAATCTCCTCATCAGAAAGCTCATGCTGGTGATCAGCGGGGAGAGAAACATGCGGCAGGAGAGTACCCAGAGTGTTGCGTCTGACAGTGTCATGTTCCACCGATCTAAAGACATCAACTCCGTCTGTCTCATCTGGTAATATAAAAGATGATGCCCGGGTAGATGCACGGGTGGGCCCGGTGTCAAGGTCTTCAGGATACTCGGTCTGTTGGGTTCCTACAACATCCGCTCTCAGTCCGTTGTCGAGGATTACTACATCCCAAACGGTCTCCTCCTTGCCGCTTTCTCGCATTTCTCTCTCTGTTGTTCTTCGACCCCACCGTTGTAGCAAGGCAAACCCAGTGGAACCAACCAACAGATCAGCTACGCCGGCTTTCTGTCCGCCATACTTGCTTTCTTTGCTGCGAAATTCTCTTATAATAAGAGTTATTATCGCCGCGATTGCACGGGACGATTCAGACGATCCAAGAACAGCATCCAGCGTGGAAAGAAGGTTTTGAGAGAAGACGGAAAACGAGCTTAAAGTCATCGAAGAGAGGTGAAAACCAGCAGAAGCAAAGAACGAGGCGGAGGTTATAGTCGAGTGTAATGTTGCCAACTACATATATGTTAACATCAGTCAGTATTCTATGGAACTGAATTTCTTTATATTTAATAAAAGCAATAGAGAAGAGAACGAATGCACATACACTGCGCTCCAACAACGATTCGGCCTCCACCCTTCCATACTGGGTACTCTGCAACGCCACATCCCTTCCAGCTTTCACCAATATACTTTCGACAACGGCTCTGCTCAGCTCTAAGCCTGTGAGAGTCGTAGCCCTCGCACTATCGAGAGCAAAGCCGCCTAGAAATGTCCCGACACGGAGAGATAATGACGTCGAGTGTGCAAATAACGTCACAAGGGAAGCCACCGGTCGTGGGAGAAGAGTTCTGCTGGATGGCGAAGGGATATTCTCTCCAACCGGCCAGTCATCGTCCTCACTGTCATCAGGGTCGGCTTTCCTTTTAGACGGAGTCTGTTTATCAGAGCCAGCTCTAGGCATGGCGGAGTCTTATGTTTATGTAGTTCGTGTTCTGGTCCAAGGCGCTGGGGTTTTCTGCGACGAGGGTCCATCGATCTAACAACGGGTTGTTGGTTTCAAGTAACCTGATGATTGATAAAGCGGTAACTAGTTAGCTAAATGTGACATGTGATCCGGCTCAACAGTCAGTATCCATTAACGTCTGTCTAGGTATTTATCATGCTGATGTTGATGTTGAACATCCTTCGTCATTTTAAGATTCTGTTTGGACGTTGAAGTTCCAGATCGATTAACATGTGATCTTGTTGAGCCCCATTCTTGCCACAAATGGAAGGCGGGTCTTGGCACCCATTTTGATCAGTCAGCCACAGTCAGCCACAGTCCGGAGATCCAATTTGAGTTTGATATTCATCTGATATTCAGCTTGAGAGGAACTATACGCATCTTGTTCATGTTCGTGTTCAGAACCACATAGGAGAGGATGGAAAGGGTCATGCGATATCATTTATCCATATATGGATGTCAAGCCAAGGGATCTGCAACACCAACTTTCATGTTCGAGCCAGGAGAGAGTTCAGGCTTCGGGTTTGCGGAACTGTGAACAAGATCCTCACGGCCTAATAACTTACCTAGGTAAATTCCTGATGTAAATAAGCAAAACTGACGATTCGCCGAAACAACGGCTCTCTGATACTGTGGTTGGCGAACACGCAGTGCTGGTAAAAAGTGGTTGAAATCTTCGCTCCATTATTATTGGCACAATATTGCCACATCCTCCAGGTGGCATGTTCGGCTGGCTGAATTAAGAATGGGGGGGATCTTTCTTTGCTACGTCTACTAGCGGAGTTCCGCCCACCAAGGAGATCCACTTTCATTCCATTATTCTATTTGGGCTTAGGTCGTCCGATATCTTCCAGCCGGCTGGCGCAAGGCATCGTTAGTGCCCCTGGTTGGCGCCGCCGTCCGCGCTATCTGGGGAACCCAGGTTTTTGATACCAGGATGTTGCGATGCTCACGCTTGGCCGAAGTTGGGCGTTGTGTCGGATTATTCCAAATCACTGCGCCTATCATTAGGTGTTTCCTCGCTCTACGCTGTAAGAGTTGCGCCACTTCTGTCAGCAAGCAAAAATTATCAGCGTCCGTTTTCGGCCATGAAAATTGGCTGTGATCTGCAAGATCTTTGCCGTTGAACGACGGAATAACTTTCTCGGAGGCTGGACGCCCTATCGGCAATCTTCTTTAGTTGCTCCGTCCCTTTCGCAATTTCTGCAACACACCTCGAGTGATCACCTTGATAGCAAGAAACAATGAAGACTTTTCCTGTTACTGAAGGCTTTTTCCGTGTTGCAGATTAATTGCTGCGCTCCTCCCAGAGCAGAGCTTCTCCTCTACACCTGGACATACTGATTACTCATCCTGACAATAACATACTACCAACTCCCTGTCGGTTTTGGATAAGCCGGCTACTAGCGTCGAGGGTGCGGTCTATTGATTCTGTTCCCCGATGGATCCTGGTCTCCCTAAAATGTAGCCTTTCAACGGCTAGTAAATCATGCTGATCATTCGAGGAGGTATTAACCGGCTCACAATGCTCTTGACCTCTGGCCTTGGCTGGCCTTGGCTTCTCCTAAATGGTTAAAACCTGCTTCTAGCAACACTCTAGAATAACCAGGGTTGACCTGCCGCTCTCTATGGGGTGGGTACACCTTTAGACCACTGGTACGTTCCCTCATCGTGTTGGGCATTTCATTCATGATGCTGCATAATAGAAGGGTCCAACAGATCATATTTCTGCGTGGAAGAGGGGTTCATCGATCTAGTGCTACCTTTCTCGCACGGCGATGGCCGTGTCTATCGAGGTAACATACTTTAATCTTCGCTTCGATATACCCAAGGTCGAAGATGAAACAGACAGATGGATCCCAGATGAATCCTCGATCTTGAACTTTCAATTCCGTGTCGATGATAGGATAACAGAAAGTACCCGAAAGGCGGAAGAAAGCGAATTCCTTTCGTTTAGCCAAGGTCGTATTCATAAGAGCTTGGCAGCTTAAGCTATTCCACCCATGTCTGGATTAAAATGTTCCCCTCCGTACTCCGAACGGGCTTCATACATTATTATTGCTCCCCAGTGCCCAAGGCCGTCGCCGCTGGGAGGCTTCGTGCGAATCTAAGTTAGTCGCAGGAAATTCACCTGATAACTCCTGGGCTTCTCAAGGGCTCCTACAGGCCTTCAACCACCCCATACGATGCTACTAGAAGTGGCGTATTTATTTAGTTAACAGACGGTCTCACGAACATGCTGGAGGGTTGTACCCTGCTGATGGTCAACGATACCCTACTAACTCGCTTTCAGCTACTAAGGTATCACATTCATCCCAATCCCCCCTCCCCCACACACAGTGGTCCATCCAGATCGCCGCGGTCGCGCTGGACTGAAGTTTGTGGATGGAGAGTGTTGATCGGCGACCTACTCGCTGCCGACCCCCTGCGCTCCCGCCCAGGGCCTCTGTAACTCAAGAACGTGACCGACTCCTCAATTACCTAAAAGAAAAATCGTCTTGCTTGATCTCTTCTCCTTTTCCTATACTTTTCTCTTTCCCCATCTTCTTTCTCGCGGCAGGATGGCGTCCCATTTCTTTAAGCGCTGCTCTCCTCCTCGCAATGATTCTCCAACGAGGGTAACGGGCGCACATGAAGCAGACAAGCGGTCGCGAATAACAAGATTACTAGGTGCGTGGCGTGGTCAAGAAGGATTATCTTTTGAAATGGTTATTGGTGGTTGTACTTGTCCTGTAAGTACCAACCGTGCATATTTTCATCCTAAGATCTTCGGTGTACACATAAATGCACTTCGACTCTCTCGCTTTTAGTTCCGAATGTATACATCAATGTCGCCTCTCAGCTACATAGCCTTTGGCATAAAATACATAGAAACATATATTAAAAACCCTCAACTAAATGCCTCTTCGCTGACAAATTACCATACTAGCCATGTACTCTTCGAGATTTCATGACCTATTTAATATATGTTGAACGGAACGCGGAGAACTTGCAATTTTTCCTATGGTATCGTGACTATACTCGACGGTTTGCCTTGATTGCTGAGAGCCATGGACAGCTCTCCCCAGAGTGGATTGGAGGGGAGAAGCGAAAGGCAGATGCTTCAGCCCAACCCACTCCAACGGAACCACTATCCCCAGTTGTCACCGTCATCACTGAAGGACCACGGTCCGAATTCACACATATTCCCACATCTATTCACACCGCGCCTTTCAGTACACCGCCACGAAGCCCTATTGATCTAGATGGCGACTGGAGAACCCCATCGAGAACTGGAAAGTTTGCATGCGACTCAAGTCGAGGCACCGTGAACACCGAAAAGGAGGATTCCCCTGACCAAGCGACTGAAAACGTCAATTCGCCAACGCCAGGGCCAACGGCCGCCGCCGCAAAAGCCGAACCTGCTTTACAAGCTAATCGTAATAATCCAGCCCTCTTGATTTTGGTCGATCCGAAAAGAAAGAGGGAGGGAGAAAACTTTGACCAGCATCAAAAAACACTTTTCTCACAACCCTATCGAAAAGAACTCAGTAGAATTTACGCGACATATATTGCAGATGGCGCGAGCCGGCAGTTGAATTTGACCTCGCAAGAACGAGATAATCTCACGCAGGCCCTGACTTGTACAACGCATCCGTCGGCGTTCAAGCAAGTGGCAGCGCAAGTAGAATGGACCCTCCGCCAGCAATCGCATCCCAATTTTATTCGCTGGACCATGAATAATTGCAACCGATATCGGGTTATCAGTGCTCGCATCCTCAGTTGCACCGCCATGATTTGTGGCCTAGTAGCTGGTATCCTTCCAATATTCAGTTCCGCCACGAGGGCCTGGAGGTCGATTTCGGCGTTAATTTTCCTGCCTGGCCTGATTATTTTTCTTACGTCGTGGGACGGTGCATGCCTTGTAAGTTTTATTCCTCGTTTCTTTTCTTTCCTATTAACCAACAAAAAGGAGGGATTGGAGGGTTGTGCTCCTCTAGCCACATTTGACAAAAAAGGGGGCCAAATCATAAGATCCAAACTTAACTGTTATTACAGCTCTTCCTCTTCCTCAACCGCCGCCATCTGCATCCCTGGGAACTATTTTCCGACGAAGACGAGCACGCGCGACAAAAGCTAGGAAGCGAATGCAAGGCCTTCGCAAGCATCGGCGAAAGTAACTCCTACGAAGACGAGCCCTGGATACCCAATTACGAGAAACGCAAGTTCTTCCAAAAAATCTTCGATCCAGAGACTAGGATTCAAGACCCTGTCCTCCGCCGCATACACCTCCTTGTCCTCCTCCGTACCTCTACCATCGCGGTCATCATAACGGCCCTTCTCGTGGCTATATTCCTCTCCATACCCAACTGTAATTATTTCTGAACAAATTACCATGTTCTATCTTGTTATTTCATATCCTATCACATCATATATTTTTTGGGTTTTGTGGTGGAGGAAGAACGGCGTTTTTGGAGGAAACAGCATTATCATCAACTGGGACCATGGGCAATGACATCTTTTACCATCACTATTGTTTATTTTGGGTTTTAATCGGTCTGTCGGAGTTGTTTTTTTTCATTCATTATTATTTCGATTTCCCGTGGGCGAATCTGGGTTGGAAAGGGATCTATCTTGTCTTTCTCCTTTCCCGGAAATCTTGAACTATGTCATCCCTACGAGAAGATCGAACGTGACAACAATATCTAACAGCGAAAGCAGGAGGACGTGGCAGGTGACATATGTTCCCCTCCCTCTCCACTAACATCCCCCATGTCTGGGTGCTAGAAGAAGGGAGTGAGTGCTTGTGTCGCCTGACCTATTTCCTATTTTTTTTAAAAAGAATATCCTTACCCCTTCCCCTTCATACGCATCTACACCATATACTTTCGCTAGATACCCTGAATTTTCTTTTATCGTCATGTCTGCCAACTTTAAAGGCAGGCTGGGACTCCCTCCTTGCGGTGATGATGTCGCCCTTTTCTTTCGTTTTTGCACTTCTCTCTCTCACCCATGGGCTTTCTTTCTCTCTTGTTCTGTATACTTTATTGGATTTAGCAATCATGAATGGAGCGGGAAATGCATACTTTTCTTCTATGTTGTTTCTTTCCTTCTTTCTGTCATATTCCCTCCCGAGGGTGAACTGTTTATTTCCCCTTTTTAGCCCTCGAGGTGACCTTTCATTTAACATATTTTTGTCTATATGCTATATAAGTTTTTCTTCTTTCTGCCATGGAAGACAGGGGACTTCTACTTCCAGTTGTTCTACCTATTCTCCTCTTTTGATTTTTCTCTATGGATATACCGCTACGCTCACTCTGTGCTTAAAGTCGGACTGGAAGAGGAGGATGACCGGCGACCACGGGTCAAAGAATTAAGAAATGGCTGGATAAAGATGAAGAGAGGAAAGGCGTCCAATATGTAAATTGCGCGAAATCCCCCAATAATGTAGTTTTAGGTTAATATTTATGTAAATAACTATACGCTAAACATACGAAAAATTTATACTGCTTCAAACAAGCGAGGGGCCTCTTTATTCTCGTACCTTAAGATATTATTTCCCCTTTCCCTCGCTTCTGGCCTCTTATCTTGTTTCATTCCTTGGTTACAGATGGTTTCATCGACATGATGTTTGAATAGTTTCCTTCAGCTAAGGCTGATGATGTGTCTACTGGGATAAAAAAGTGTAACGAGCAGGTAAGAATTGTCATCCATCTTTCCCATGTCAGTGAAGGCTAGTTACTATCCATATTTCCAATAGATATCGTAATGTAGGGTTGGATTTGATTAGTATATAATATGTTCTATTTGTGCCCCCTACTTCACTGCATATGGGGTGAAAACCAGGGAAATGGGGATGGCCTCTCCCCTAATCACTGGTTCTTGGCCATCGATTCGTCCACAGATGCAAATCAAGAACTCTTGTACAGTAGACCTTTGATTTTTCATCACTTATGAGTCAGCCTATTTAGATCCTCCTAGTTGGTCTTCGGGTAAACTGCGTCGCGGATACAACAAATATCAGAGATTGAGAGCACCAAGGGACCCAACGGGGAGTAGAAATTTCTAGCGATATGTATTTAGGTTGAGAACTTCCCCCACGCTGTGACGTTATAACAAAACGTGGAATGTTAAAAATTAGAGATAGCTAAGTCTAAAAGGTCCATGTACATGTACATGCATGTACTGTACTGTACATATATATCATGTAGAATTGAAGTACGGAGTATGGAGGTTATTTGTTTATTCGCCCCAGACTGGAACTCCAGGGCTGTTTAATGCGCTTATTAATAGTTTTTAAGTTCAATTTATCCAAATATAGACTAGCGTGTCTCATCACCCTTGACGCGTCTTTGCGCGGTCGTGATCTTCGAACACGAAACTGGCCACCACCAGGACTCGATAAATTATAGATAATTATAGGGTCCAACAACCACAGACCAACAAAAACAACTGAAGCCGCAAGCGGCGGGCTGCAGCAACGACATGCCTTCCGCCGCGCCTCTGCCGCAGCGGCGACGGCGAGCTGAAGAGTCGGAATCGGACAGTAACAATCATGGCGATGAAAGGGCTTCTCGCATCTCTCGGGATGGCACTCCCTTTTCTCAAGCGTCAAATGGAAGCAAGCGCCTCCGCCTTTCAGCACCATATGATAGCGATAACGACGAAAACAACGCGAGTAGTACGCTTGAAGACGAGAGTGATGATGGATCTGCTAGGGGCAACGAACCTGCGAAGTCAGGCAACACGCTCCATCCGCCCGTTATCAAGACGGAGCGCCGCTCTCGTACAAAACAGAGCGCGAGTGGCAAACAAGAAAACGCACATGGGACTGGGTCGAATCCGGAGCATCGTCCTGGGTCGATTGTGAGAGTGAAGCTTACAGATTTTGTCACATATACCTCTGCAGAGTTCTTCCCGGGACCGAGACTTAATATGGTGATTGGACCTAATGGGACGGGGAAGAGCACTCTTGTTTGTGCGATTTGTCTAGGACTTGGATGGGGTCCACAGGTAAAGAAAACATATTTTTTATATATTTATTGAGCATGATGTTACTCTATGGGTTAAAAGATAGGGGATTCTAGTTTGTGAAATTGCATAACATGCTGACAACACTTCGGTACTACAGCATCTAGGAAGAGCTAAGGATCCCGCTGAATTTGTAAAACATGGCTGCGAAGAGGCCACCATTGAAATTGAGCTAGCTAAAGGACGAAATCACCGTGAGAACCCGATCATCCGCAGAACTATCGTAATGAAGGGTAACAAAAGCACTTTTGCGATCAATGGGAAGCCCTCATCGAAGGCACTTGTCCTTGAGCTTGCTAAATCGTTTTCTATCCAAATCGACAACCTGTGTCAGTTCCTACCCCAGGACAAGGTAGCTGAATTCGCCGCGCTTTCGCCTATAGAATTATTACACTCAACCCAGCGAGCAGCTGCTGGTCCTGAAATGCTACAGTGGCATGAAAATTTAAAGACGCTACGTGCTGAACAGAAAAAGCTGCAAGCCGTCAACGCCGGCGAGCGCGAACAATTGGCAAATTTGGAAAATCGCCAGGAAATGCAACGGGAAGACGTGGAGAGAATGCTGCAACGGGCACGGATACAAAAGAAGATTGCCTTGTTGGAACGCTCGCGGCCATTGCCAAGGTATCAGGAGGCCCGACTAGCTTACAGAGAGGTGCAGCAGAAAAGACGGAATCTTCAACAAGAGCAGGATGACTTGGAGAACCAACTAGCACCTGCTCTCAAATCAGTTAAAGAGAAGAAGGAATATTCTCGTGAACTCCAAGCTGTTGTCGCGCAGAAAAGAGATATGGTTAACACACAAGAGAGATTGGCAGCGGACAGTGTACAGAAGCTTGACAAGGCGCAGGAGGATATAAAAGACTTGGATGCGCAAATTGAAGCTGAGAAAAAGGCTGCGGTAACACATAGGGATAATTCTAAAAAGTCGCAACAGATTATTAACAAACTTACGAGACAAATGGAGGAGGAGCCGGTTGAATTTGATGCTGCAGCCTATACAGAGAAAATTGTAAGCTTTACTCGTTCCTTCGCCCTTAAAAAAACACCCTGTTTCTGACACAATGACTGATATTTCCGTAGCGGGAGAGCATGCGTCAAATTAGGGATATCGAAGAGAAGTCAAGAAGTATTCAGGAGGCCAAAAAGAAAACTTTTCGGGACTGCGAGACTACGAAAGGGAAAATCATGAAAGAAAATGAACGTCTCGAGAACCTAAGCACTAAGAGTGGACAACAAGAGGCGAAGCTAAAACAACTGTCTTCAGACACTGCCAAAGCGTGGGAATGGATAAAAGCGAATCAATCCGAGTTCGAAAAAGAGATCTTTGGCCCGCCACTCGTGGAATGCTCCATAAAGGACCCCATATACGTAGACGCCATGGAATCGCTATTCCAAAAGACCGACTATTTAACCCTCACAGTCCAGTCTCTGCCTGACTTTAGGAAGCTACAGAAAGTACTCCGTGAATTGAACCTTCATGAGGTTACTTTCAAGGCTTCTTCTATTGCCCTATGCGACCTCCAAACTCCGATAACAGACGAGGAGCTTCGCGCTTTGGGATTCGACTGTTGGGCTAAAGATTTATTATCTGGTCCTGAGCCGGTTGTGGCCATGCTCTGCAGCGAAAACAGATTGAATCAGACGCCTATAACTTGTCGAGATATCACGGACGAGGAACATACGAGGATGACAAACAGCAAAATCAGCAGTTGGGTGACCGGACGCCAGTCATACCAAGTAATCCGAAGACGTGAATACGGGCCTAGTGCCATTTCAACTCGAGTTCGGCAGCTTCGACCTGCCCAATTTTGGACGAACCAGCCTGCCGATCTCTCCGCCAGAAGCAGCATTGAGAATAACATCAAGGAATTGCAGAGGGAAGTGGATACGCTCCAAGGAGTGCTTGACGAACAAAAGGAAAGCCTTGGGAACTTGAGAGGACAGTACGAAGATGCACGGAAACTAAAGGTACACTCCCATAAGTCCCATAAGTGGACATTGGGTTTTCGGACATCTGCTAACGACAATGACTATTCAGAATGATTTGGAGGGGGAAAAGGCAGCGAAGCAGACGGCTCTAATGAATTATAAGGCTCTGCCTACTAAAAAGGGTAAGTTGTGCCACATCCCTGCCCATTCATTTGTTAACTCCTCATGCAGTGCAGCAAGAGGAAAAACTTCGCGCTTCGGAAGCTGCGATGGCTGGCGTGAGAGAGAGAGTTGAAGCGCTTCGTGACAAACAGGATCAAATCTCCCTCGAAAGGGCTTCCATTGCTCTTGAATATGCCGTAGGTCTCCCCCGAGGAACAGGAGATATTTCGAATGCTAACTTTTCTCTAGAACATTGTCGATGAACTCCAACACTTAATTGAAGATCTTGCTTTAGCAGAAGTTAACCTCCTCGAAGCTGTATCCGACGTTGACACCTTAGAGGAGAGGAACGCGGAAGTAAACAAAACTCTTAAGAGTAAAAAGGCAGAAGTCGAGGAAGCCATAGAGGCGTGTGGCAAGGCAAAGGAGCAAATTGACAAGTGTCGGGATGGTTTCCAGAAATTTGCCGACTACGTCAATGAAAACCCAGACATGCAGACGGAAGAAATAAGGGATCTTATCGAGAAAGTCAAGGGTTACAGCGTTGATCAGCTCGAAGCTGACATTGACTCTGAAAAAGCCGCCCTCGAACTCGCCGGTGAAGGCAATAGCAACGTGATTAAAGAGTTCGAACACCGCCAGCAGCGCATCGACAAGCTCAAGGAACATCTTTCTGAATTCCAAACAAACCTCAATGAACTCGATGAGGCAATTGCCGAAATTCGAGGCCAATGGGAGCCGAGACTCGAAGCCCTCGTCCAGAAAATCAGCGATGCCTTCTCCGATTCCTTCGCCCGCATCGGCTGTGCGGGACAGGTGAGCATCGATAAGGCGGAAGATGCCATCCCTGAACACGGCAACTTTGCTCTTAGCTCTACTCAGGCCAATAACGGTAGCGGCGGCGGCAGCAGCAGCACAAGCGATTTCGACCAGTGGTCTATCCGCATCCAGGTAAAGTTCCGCGAAAATGAAAACCTCTCCATTCTAGACTCGCATCGGCAATCCGGTGGAGAGCGGGCAGTCAGCACAATCTTCTACCTCATGGCTCTACAGTCGCTTTCAGCTTCGCCGTTCCGCGTCGTGGATGAAATTAACCAGGGTATGGACCCGAGAAACGAACGCATGGTGCATGAGCGTATGGTGGATATTGCATGTTCTTCTGGCCAGGATGGTGGTGGTGGGGGCCAATATTTCCTCATCACGCCTAAGTTGCTAAGTGGGCTGAAGTATAAGAAGGGAATGAAGGTGTTGTGTATTGTTAGTGGGGAGTATGTGCCGGAGGATTATCGGAAGATTGATTTTGGAAAGTGTGTGTTGAGGATGAAGAATGTGTCGAAGACGAGAGGCAATGGGAAGGGGAAGGGGAGGGAGGTGGATGGAAGGATGGATGGGGTTGACGTTGGGGCGTGAAGATTTAAATTTAAGTGTTAAGGGGGTTAGTTATGTAGATTGGGTGATATACATATAATAATGTGGATTGAACATTTTTTGAGTGGCTGTTTTAGAACAATAGATAACTGGCGGGGAGGTTTTTTTCTTCGATTTTGTTGTGAGAGACACCTTTGCGTGGCTTTCCCTAGCCTGAATTTTTATTTATGCTAATATATTATGCATGCATATACAAATTTAATTAATACCTTTCCTTTACATCCCCCAGAGAGACTTTGAAATATAACTCTTGGACGTGTTCCATATGGAATATATAGACGGGAATTTTTTTAAAAAAACAAAAGAACATCCTATAGCCTCGAAAGTCTAGTTACATCAACATCTACATCAATGCGCATGCGCGTGCGCATGGCCCTCTCCCCCCTTCACTCTCCCCCGCTCATGAGGTTCCTGCAACCCCAACGATCTCTCCACCCACAGCTTCGCTGCAGCCCCCACCCCACCCTCCCTCCTACATTCCCCTTCCACAATATCCCCAACCTTCCTCACCCCCATGCCCATGCCTATCCCCATCCCCATCCCCATCCCCATCCCCATATCCGCCCCATGCTCCGTCCCATTCATACCCAACCCCAATCCCAATCCTGAATCTGAACCTTCTTCTTCCACCTCCTTCCCCCCCCCTTTCATTAACATCACCCTCTTCACACCCCCAACAATACCAACATTTCTCGTACTTGGTATGCGAAGTAGCGTCGTATCGATATCAGAACCATACCCGACTTCCCTGGCCACCTGCATGACTTTGGCAGTAAGGGAGGCGTACATGGAGCTCTGGCAGTCTGGATTTGTGCGTTCTTCGAGTTTCAAGGCACGGAGCGCTTTGAGATCGCCGGTGGATGGTTGGGGGTTTTGTTGTGATGCTACTGCTGCTGCTGCTGCTACTACTGTTAACACTGGTGGGTCTTCTTGTATTTCTGGTTTTTGATGATGTTCTTTCGCTGAGTTTGTATTTCCGTTGGTAACATGACTATTAATGTTACTGGCAGGCGACTCTGTTGCCAGAGTCATTTTGTTTGAATCCTTCTTTGAGTGTGGTTTTGGGGCCGGGTATCTATAGCTCATGCCGGAAATGGCATGTGAGCAACAAGGTATCGCGAGAAATGGCAAGGGGTGTTCAGGGTTCGAGAGGGCTCCGAGGAGCGGTGTCCACACTGTCAATTCGTCGGCGTGGTTGGAGATGATGAAGGTATCCTTGTCGAAAATCCCGTCGTGTGAGTCCGCAATGGTCTTCTGTGCGGATTTTACTACATTCGAGCCTTCCATGTGTTCAAGAACGTCCTTAAACGGTTTTGGAATGCATATGATTTGTTTAAGTCGGTCTTGTGTGGCGGTGGGAAATATAGACCATGACTTCCGCCGACGAGCATCGAAGCCCCATCCGTCATACCCTTCTGCGTGCAATATGTATGTCAAGACGCCATTCCCGCATGCAATATCAACAAAACCAGGGAAAGTAGGAAGGCTGCCCTTTGCTCCGTTGGTGTTGTTTTCTTGTTTTGAAGTGGGTGAGCTATACATGTCCCTCCACAACTCAATTAGAAAGGCCGCGATTGCAATATCTTCAAAAACATGCTTAGAAGGTTCAGTAGTTTCAACCCAACTGTTCATTAGAGGAGCTGCATATGCTTGTTTCAATCGTGAATACGTATTTCGCATAACATGTTGCGGAACGGTGTTATCATTTGGTACTGCGGTTCTAGATTTGAGTGGCCCAGCGGCGGCAAATGGTTTCCGCGATAGGCGTACGTGGGTCGATAAAAGGGCCAGCAACGTACTTTGAAGACGATATGGAATAGACGGTGGGAGCCCAGAAATAAACGGTGAGAAATGAATGGACAGGGTTCCTAAAGCCCCGGTATCGGATTTCGATGAACGATTTATATCATATGATAGAGCTAATGCTCGTATCGGTGGATGATAATATGGTATCTCGCCTTCTGAGAGAACGTGGGGTGTGCAAACCACCAGGCAACTTTGCTGCTCCTTGCGTGCACCATCTGATATATCTCGGTTGCATGTCCCTTCATAAAAGTGACAGGTTTGTTCTATTGGACGATTTATTTGCTTTCTGGGAATGAAACGTCTTACGACGATCCTGTGGAGGCGGAAGCCAGGAAATGATTCCGACGCTAATGGACTAGCCGTGTTTGTTTGACCAATATCCACCCTTTCAGAGGGAGAACCACAATATCCCCTTTCCTTGTCGTTTGGAGTCTTTATAATAGCACCAGAGCTATCATATAAGATATCGGCTTGGAGAACATGACTGCAGTTTATATTGGGATTCGCCAAAATGAAGGTCGTCACCCCCAGGAAAGCTTCCAGAGAAAATTTCTCTCCAGTACTACTGAGTTGGGGGGATGTAATCCATGTTTTTGAACTAGATGACAGAAAGGAGTGTCGAAGAGTTGCACCAAAAGCCATATCTGGGGGCGCGATTGCACCATCACCAGAACGAGTATTTTCTGCAGAAGGCATGATTGAATGGTGAGACGGGATTTTCAAGAAATAATCACTCAGGCTAGTCAGGCTTTATGAAAGCTGAGGGGAATTATTTTCGGCGCAGCGCAAAGTGGAGTATCAGCCGAACTGGTTCTTAAAGTTCCTAAGGAGGCCAAGGTCAGGTTGGTTAAGGGTTGCCCCCCACCCCAAGCCACGCAGTTTTGTCATAGAAGCAGAACATTCAGATTGATCTAGGGCCCATCTGATTGTATTTGTCAAATGTCGCTATTCCGCCATGATAAGAATGGCGTATGCAACAGAAAAATATTAAGGCACTTTGACTCCATGCGTCAAAGTGAAAGGTGACGTTGAAAATTTCCTATCTTGGAAAAGGGTTGGCGATCTCAAATATAGCCACGTGATGGTGCTTTCATCAATTTCTTAAGGCTAGATTCGATATTCTGTTCGGAATCTTCTTCAAATTTATGTTGTTTGCTGCGTTGTCTGTGTGATGCATATTTAATGCCTGGTTTATGAAGAAGTTTATTGTTTATCCCATGCAATCAAGATATATTTTGCACCGCTTTATAGTGGGAACAGATGTTTGGAAAGCTGAGACAGCGGGATTTGTAATCCGGAAGAGCGTACTCTGTATGGACTTAGAAGAAGAAGAAGAAGAAGAAGAAGAAGAGAAGAGGGTTTCCTCTATTACATTGATGGAGGTGGCCATTCTGTCTCGGATAAACTGGTGATTGTACAGTGCTACATGTAGCAGAAGTTGGTTGTTGTATGTGAATTGATAATCAATACAGGTAACAGGAGTAATATTATGATCTCTTCATACATATTTCTCTTTGAATTCAGCACAACAGTATACTTGCTAGAAGATTCCTCTCTGATCAGATTGATGAATAGTACTCACTGAAATAACTGATAGCTACCTGGGTATATAGCTAATTAGATATACCATATCATGGGGTTTTTCTAATGTAGTTTAGTGCTGCTCTAATCAAATAAGGTGCTATATAAATCACTCTTCTTCTTTGTCTCTAATCTAATCTCTTTTCTCACAGTTTTCTCTCAATCATCTCTGTTTCTCTCTTCTTCATCTCACACTCTCAGTTTCACATTAAACATCTGCATCACAGCTGAATCAATCCAAACTCTATTCTCAATCTCACTTTTCTGATTTTTTTGATACAATCTCATTTTTTCCAACAGCTCAATTATTTGAATTTAAACTCTTGATTGATGTGGCCAGCTACGGATTTTCCCTCTTTTGATTTTCTTTCATATATTAATATCTCAAATTGAATTCTTCTGGTGTGTTGCTATTGATGTCAATTGAATGTGATCTCTCTTCCTTTTTTTTCTTGCTCTCATCCAAGCCATGTTCCGAAGACAATCGGTTTTCAATGGAATCAGCCTCATGCATAAATTAGTCACTAGTTGTTGTACCTGTACCTAGGTACTCAATTGATCGTTCATTCCGGAAACCATTTGCCATGGAACAGCTGCTTTTCGCATGCCTGCCTGGGTGTCCATGTTCATTGGCCTATCGAAAAGGATATCTGAGGCTTAACGACCGGAATCAAGCACCGCCTGACTAGTCGACGTTAAACACGTCATGTATTACTCTTCCATTTGCGTGAAGTTAGCTGCCTGCATGTGTTGCTTGCTACGCCGGAGCTGATAAGTAACCGCCAGCCTTGCCCTTTCTACCCCGCCCTGAGCTGGCCGTCATTACCCATCATCAACTTCGAGCACCGAGGATCCTGACTTCTTTCCCAGAATCAGTCACCTACCTCGCAGGATGGCTTGGCTGCATAGAACGCCAATTTATCCGCACGAAGAATGCATTGCACATGTCGTCTGGGCAGCCCATATCTTCTCTTATCTCACAAACAACCGAAGCCATGAGGAGCATAACAACGCGGAACCCGACAGCAATACAGATGAGCCAAGCGATTGTGAGACGGACTACGAGACAGAGAGGACGGTGATTCTATCAGGTCCTCAAAATTCCGTTCGCCAGAAATTCCTGGACTGTATTGCGCAGCTGCTGTCAGCGTGCAAGGGATGAGATGGGGTTACTGCAACGGCGATACGTGAAGGGGAAGACAGAGTCGAGGTGGATATTACAAGAAACGATGGCTTTCTTTCTGATGGAAATTGCTTTAACAGTGAGATTATGGGTTACTGCAAGATGTTGGAGGAATATCTGGCTGGTAATGCTGGAGGTATGTAACAACTTTCAATCCTGGTGGCGGGTTTTTGAATATTTGATGACTGGGTGTGACAGTTGGGACTGGGGCGAATTCCCCAACAGAATTCGAACTCAAGGTGATAGACTACATCATTGGATTGAAGATCTCCGGAAAACCCTAAAAATTGTCCAAAATTGTCCTGCCTGGAACTCTCAACGATGGCTTGGGCAGGAGGCTGCAGTCAAAACTTGGACGACCATGACAGATTTTATACTACAGTTTAATGTTGATAAGGAAGCCGTCAAATTTAGGCCCCTAATAGTCCAACAAGCTTATAGATGTCTCAACTTAACACAAGTCCAACAGTTGTTCTCGGACACCTTTGGGGCGCAGGCTGGCTTTAAGCTCTGGAGCAAGCTGAACTTCATCACCAGGCCGCTGGTCGACCGCCGATTATTGGGATTAATAAGTGCCCGGGAGCCACAGTTCCGAAATTGTAAGATCTCACTGGTTCCGTCCAAATCGAAGACAACCCTGGATGCTAAATACGTGGTCGGAACATTAAAGGCGTGGGAACGACTAGGGCTGGGTTCCACGCCTGAACACGTGGTCTGGATACTTGATCCCTTTAGCCAGAGGTTTGAAAAGGCCTGTGCAGAGACATTTTCTCTGCATGCTGAGATGCAGCTAGTGTTGCACTATGAGGAGGGATGTGCACCTCAACCTACTCTAGACTACTTTGGATGCAGTAAAAGGACTTGCTTGCGCTGTGAAACCTTTCTTGGCGCGTTGCCGAGTCCAATTGCCACACGTGGAAGGCATGATGTTTGTTATCCTGCCTGGGCCGTGCCAGGCTCGAATTCAGATACCATAGAGGTCGCCGTCGAACGGTTAGAGAAGACCCTCCTAGCTCGAATTCGAGGGCTTCTCAACGATTTGATGCACCCCAGGCAGAAAAGCCCTCGCTGCGAATGTCATGCAATCCGGTATGGTGTCGGATTTTTCGCACTCTACTCTAGAAGAACAGCAGCAGAGAGAGCAGAACGTGCGGCTGTTTAACAATAAACAGACGATCCAGCGTAATGACCGGCTGATTATGTGAGGCTATATTTTGTTATGTTGGCGAATACCGATTAACTAACTGACCACGACACCAAAAAAGTGAAGGCATTACCCCAACTACAAAATCGAGATATCGCCCGCTCGAGAATTTCGAACCTAGAGGCTGTTGCGTGATGTGTAATACGAGCCCAGGACTTCGATGTACACGGTGTGAAAGCACATACTATTGCTCTAGAGACTGTCAGAGGAGTGACTTCCCTTCACATAGGCGTCTCTGCAAACAGTTCGCTACCCAGCCTGATAAACCCTCTCCGGAACACAAACAGGTCATATTCTTCCCAGTTGGGAGAGACAAGCCATGTTTGATATGGATCCCACGTACACGCCGATACGGCGAGGAGGACGGCATCAGATGGACACATATTGATCCCTACCCCTACCTCGGAACCGATAAACCGCTCAAAGGGATAATGCGCATTGAACATAACCTAGTACGATGTCGAAACCTGAGCTCTGGGTTTGCAGAATCTGCCCGGTACAAGGAAGGATACTGTGTCTCTTTGATACATCATGACACCTATTTGATGGACGGGTCCACCACGAAGAGAAGTATATTAGCTTCTGTGAGAGCATCCTGCGCGTCCACCAACCCGCGTGAATATCGCGGCCCCATGATTGCGCTGCGAGGGATTCACAAAGAAGACTATGCTGATATAACACTAGCCGACTTTTGACATCTAATGGATTACTTAGTAAGCTACCGAAACAGGTATATTAGGGAAAGTGTCCCGGATCTGCTACACCGCACCCCAACAACCGTGCGCGGCGTGAAGTTTTGCTGTCACAGCGAAGTAAAATTTCATGGGTCAGAGTCCTTCGTTTCCGTCGACGTCACCCGAGCAAACCAGATCTCACTGGGCAGCGGATCCATCTCACCGATATCTGTCTACATCGGTATGCCTATACGGTTCTGGAAGACCCAGACACCGAGTTCCGCCATAACCCGTCAGGATGGGAGGGGAACATGACGGCAGATAGTAATCCTAATGTTGCATTCTTGATGATGGAAACTGATTCTTCCGAAGACGAGTGGGGCTGGGCGTCTATGTACTCGAATAGCGAGATAGGGAATGCCTGGGCTGTTCGTGAAGACGGGCGGAATCTGGCTGTGAACGATGTCGCAATGATGTGCCATTTTGCGAGGCGCAAATTACAGCGTATGTTTGAAGACGTGATGGAATCGGGCTTGAGCTTAGTGAGTAGGCAGAGGGTTTTGGATTTCATTACTTGGGATAATATGGTCACTCATTGGAATGAGATTGGTGGGCATTAACAATTTGACTCGCAGGACAAGACTGGACCCTGCTGCAAGATTCTTACTCAAGATTTTATCAATGATGGTTCAAATGCCGGTTGCAACATGATATGGAATATATTTCGCTTTAGGGGAATAATTTCATTATGTTCTCTTAGTGGTTACCTAGTAGGTAGCTATCGAACGAGAATAGTGAACATGAAGGAAAGAGGGGCTAGATACAGGACCCAATAACACGAAGCCTGAAGTTGCTCGCAGGTGCCCGCGAGATCTGTATATATGAGACGGCTTGTAATGAAAGACGGGATAATAATCATAATTTGGCCCAAGTTCAAACGACGCAAAAATATTCAGCCGCCGACTGTACGTCAAGTAGCGCGAAACAAGCTATTTTAGCTTACCCGCTCGGTGGTAAAATTGCGGGGTTTCGCCAAGAGAAACAGCCCCTCTGATCACCATCATTTCATATGGATACTACTCCGTAGTATCAACATAGATAATTCCCATTTGAACAAACGAGTTGGAACTCGCCAGTTCTGACCCCTCGAACCCTCACGGAAGAATCTCCATTCGTGAATACAGCCCGCGGAAGGTGAACGACAAAAGAGACACGCTGCCCTACGTGCGCCCCCATAACAAGCAAAAACACTCCTCCTATAAAACGTGTTGCCTTCAATTTCTGATATGGCAGGATTAGGAGACGACGATAAGCTTAGCAAAGTTGTGGATATCGCTGCGGCTGGCGATGTGATCCTAGTCGTTGGGTCCGAGAATGTGAGACTGCGTGTCCACTCGCTGACGCTCAAGGCAACCTCAAAACCATTTTCTGCCCTGCTGGGCCCGAACTGGAAGGAAGGCCGTGATCTACTTGATGAAGATGGGTTTGTGGAGTTACTACTACCCGAGGACAATGCGATGGCGATGGAGTATATCTGTGCTATTATACACCATAAAAACAAGATGTTGTCTACTACCATGACTCCCGATGACTTCCTCGAGGTTGTTGTCACGGCGGATAAATACGATTTTGTTGATGCTTTGACATTTGCAAGCGAATCTTGGTTACGTCCTCGTAATACGAACGCTGATGAGCTCATGGCCCTTACTGCTGCAGCGTATGCGTTGCAGAACGCACAAGCTTTCAGGGATCTTACCAAAGCATTGGTACTCAACCACGGGGGTTCCTACCTTTCTCTTTCAAGCAAACGTATCGAGGCTGTGATGAGCTGGAGAGTATTCTGCAAGAATCTTTTGATTGGATTCACTGGCTCATAGTAAGTATGACTGACTAGTCGAACTAGGTCTTCTAGAAGAACAGAGGAATTTTGCGAGACTTAAACTAGGAGATATCCTCATCAGAGGGATTGAGAGTGGGACGTGTTTCCATAGATGCGGTCGGTCAAGCAAATATGCATATGCTTATTTGAAATCGCTCAGAGACCATCGCCTTTGGCCAACAGACTTAATCGAAATTTCCAAGACAATAGAGCTAGCAGGGAGTATTCCAGATCCAATTCCTGAGGAACGGAGTACTGCCTGCACGTATGATTATAAGCATGCAGCACCGACATACAGAAAGGACCGTCAGTGGGACATAGACAACTTAAGGGAGGGCTTGGGGCTTTGTCTACATTGCGCTAAGATGGAGAATCCGAATTTATACTGCCAGAGACATGAGCAGGAGCATTCGAGCCCTATCAAGCTATCGGAGATGGCACCCCATATAGGTCTGTGACTCTGTGAATTTAGGCAGTTTAGTAAAGAGAAATACATAATAGCCCTTCGGCTCATTTGTCTTCATCATATTCTTTAATTGCTACTCCAGCGTGTCGAAAGTGGCTCTCAGCACTGTCTCTTTTCTCGCACCAACAGCATCAATGCATCGAAGCCCTAGTCAGGCCAGGTTTCGCGAATTTTCCAATAACACTTAACATAGTTAACACTTCAACTCAGAGAAGAATTCCTCAATAGAATTCAGGTCTGGTGAGTATGGTGGCAGGTATAGCAATTCACCGCCTGTCTTAGAGCACATATCCGTAATCTTCTCAGAGTGAGCGGTGAAAGAATACGTTATCCATTATTAACACAGACTTCGGCTCTGGCCATCTCCCACAAGTGCTGGAGAAGGTGCTCAAAGAAATCCTCAACGACTACTGCGTCTGTTGAGCCCGTGAAGACACGGGAAAGGAGTATACCGTCCTGACAATAGGCTGGTAAAATTTGATATCGCTGGCCTCGATGGAATTTTGCTACTTGAACTGGTAGATCAGGATTCCATTCTTTTGCTCTCCGCTGAGCTTTCTTTTTGCTCCAACCTTCCCTTGAAAGTGTCCCTTCGATTGTGAAATGTATATGTATATATACTAGTATAATATATCTCCTCGCCTCCAGATGAGGAGATACTCAGTAGTACGGAGAAACTCCGTATGTATGTTAATAATAGTCCAAAGTGTGACGGTATGAACTGGGTATGGTGGTTGTACGGCCGGGTACGGAACCCAAACCAGCCATAGCCCGCCAAAACCAGCCAATACGCTGCGTACATACACCATCCATACGCTGACCATTACGCACCGCTGGACTGACAAATACTGTGTAATGACAAAAGATACGCCTAGCACTGCTGGCAAAAAACACGAGCTGACACAGCCCTGACCTGTTTGCTGACATTTGAAATAAAACCGGAAATTCTTGAAATAAAACCTGACCATCCTCAACCATACATTATTAATAACACTCTTCCTTACCTCTTCCTTACCTCTTTTACACCTCTTTTACACCTCTTTTCTTTGCATTCTCAAAACATTCAAAACAACCAAAAACACTCCCACTTATTTCCTCTGTATTTCTTTCCTGTATTCTCCTCCTACGCGCCCCAGCAACCATATATATATATACACATATATATACACACCTATACACACCTATACACACATATACACACCTATACACACATATTCACCTTATATCTCTGTGTTTCTGTGCTCTGTATTCTGTGTTCTGTGTTCTGTGTCTGCTTCTGCCCGCCCTTCTGCCTCCTGGCTGCCCAGCAGGCACCGTGTCTTTTTTCCCCCAAGTCTCTGCTAACCGTCAAGACGTCGTCCCTCCTGGATCCGTCGCTTCTCCTTCCGCCTCGCGTTGCTTTCTCGAATAATACGATGGGTCGCACCGTCGACCAAGAGGTCCACGCGGCGTTCGTCGAGTTTCGCGCCAAGGAAGATGATAAGGTGAAACCTGCCCGTATTTTGCTTGTATTTATCCTGGCTGTAATAATTAAAAGTTACAAACCACAAACATCAAACACAAGCTACAAGCAACAGGCAACAAACACAAACACAAACATAAACCCACATTTACTGACTTATTATACTATGTTGTTGTTATCTTCAACCTACAGTGTCTCTCCGTTCAATGCATATATTGCCAGCAGATCAGAGCAAAGAACACCAGTCGACAGAAGCAACATCTGCTCGAGTGCCCCGCCCTTCGAGGCCATAATCCTCCCCATCCGCAGTCCGCCCCAACCAATGGCGTAGGCACCGTCAATGGCTACGGCGCTGCTCCAAATGGGCCCCCTGGTGGCCCTGGTGCTGGGTCAGCGACAGCCACCCTCCCCTCTGCCAGTAGCTCCATGATGACCAATGGAGTTAACCCTCATAGCAGTGCTATGCAGACTCCCATGCAGAATCTCTCCAGCCGGCCGTCTCTCCCTTCGCAAGCTGCTCCGCCTCCCAGCGCGTCCTCCGCAGCTCCCCCATCACAGCAGCGTGCCCACAGTACCCCCAAGTCTTCAAAGCAGCCCAGGCAGAGCACCTCGAGCCTCCCAGCTCCTCCACTCGACGACGTACATGCCGCCTTTGTCGAGTTCCGCGCCAAGGAAGAAGATAAGGTGCGTCGATATACACAACAACCGCATACTGTAGTACTTTGAAACTTTTCTCTTTGCCAGGATCCGTAATAAGACTAATTGGTTTGAAACAGTGTCTCTCTGTCCAATGCATATATTGTCAACAAGTCCGTGCGAAAAATACAAGTAGACAGCGCCAGCACCTGCTAGAATGTCCGCCGTATCTCAATGTTATGAAAGACTCCATTCCCGCCAATAACCTCCAACACTCGTTCCCCGAAGGGGATATTGCCCGCTCTCTGCAGCTCCCTATACCCACATTGGAACTTGACTTCCGCATGAGTGTCAAATTAAACCCAGCGGTAACAGTTGGGCAGGGCCTCTGGGGCCAAAGAGACTGGGTTACGTTTGTTGGTGGACAATGGGCGGGAAGATGGGGTAAAGGAATTGTCTTGGTATATATATATACATATTATCCCTCCCTTTACTTTCTTCTTCATGTTTGTTCTCTGTTATACTAACTGCGCATACTCACCTTTTTAGCCTGGAGGACAAGATTCGCAGGTTGTCGTCAAGGAGCTTTCCACTCACATTAAAGCAAACTACCTTCTACAAACTGCGGATGAACAGCCAGCGTTCATTGTCGCAAAAACTACCGGCTGGATGACTGGCGCAAAGGACGTTTTGGAAAAACTCGCGGACCCATCCATGGCCGACTCTGTCAATCCCACCACTTATAAATACCGCATTAATATCTCCCTGGAGACTGGCGACGAGCGCTACGCGTTCGTCAACACCGTCATGTGGGTTGGCAGTGGCTGTCGCCGCTCCTCAGAGGGTAAGCAATCTATCGTCTCCTCGTTCTCGTTCTGCTTTTACATATATTTAATATACGTATTTCATTATGTTGGCTAACTCCGCTTTTTTTTTCTTTTTCGACAGTTATTTTCGATGCTTTCCGCATCACCTAAAAAAGATGGCGATGATGAAGTTTGCATCTGTGTATTCCGTTCGTTGTGATTTGATTCTATTTATCGCTTGGCTTTTTTTTATATGGGGGATACAAACTGGGATTTTTACAGCAAACGAGCTCTCTCTCTCTCTCTCTCTCTCTCTCTCTCTTGTCTTTGTGAGTTGAAACGGGAAGGTGTCAGTGGTGTGAAATTGGGTCGGTATCTCGATATTTCTCGATTATTTTCTCTCGGGGCGAAAACGGGTCCCACTCCAGGATGCGTTTTGTGCGTTTATAATAGTTGTTGCGATTTTGTTTCTCATTTTGTTTCGATCAATTTTTTTTCAAAAAATTTCTTCTTCCCTCCCCCCTACCTATCTTTCTTGTCTCTGCGAAGCAAATACCACTAATCGTGCTCTTTTTATCTAAATTTGTTCGGTTTTCCATCTTTCCTCCCCTCTCTCTATATATCTTTATTTTATATCTTCCCACACTATTCTTCTTTTTAATGCTATCTTGTTATTTTATTTTTAATATGGTGTGTGTCGCCCCTCTCACTTCTCTCTCCCCCTAGTTGCGTGAAATGGATTGTGTTTTATATAATCTTTCGTGTATTTGGTTTGATTTATTTCCCACCGAAATGACCAAACTGGCATGGCTATCTATCTATCTATATCTGTTCCAAACACCAGCCCCCCCCCAGCTCTTTTTAATCAACTCGGTTACAATATTCTTGTGTTTTCTTTTCTTTTCTTTTCGTTTCCCTTTTTTAAAGGAGAAAAAAAAAATATCTTATAATCCCATTGTTTTTAAATCACGACTACTTTTAACTATTTGCTCAGTTAGTGATGACATGAAAAGTTGAGTACCAGCCATCTGCGCCTGTATAAATCTCAATTTCTTTCATTTTTACTTGGGAGCTTGATATCAAATCAATACATGCATGCACACTCGCACAATCTATTTATCATGAAGGAAGGCAGGTTTGATTGATTTTCCAACACATGTAGTGTGCGTTTTTATTATCATATTTCAACTATTAAAATATTTCATCGAAATGAGTATATACAAGATTTTCCATAAGAAAGAACCTGTGAAATAGCTTTACGCAGCTACTTCAGATCCTTTCTCTCATACTCTATAGTTACAGGTATTTCACCCGTCCATGAATGTTACGGTACCCTTGTGTTAAACCATGGTATATGTATGATACCATTCAGTATATATAGACACTTAGAGTTTGTGATGTTACATACATACATATACTGTATAAATCATAATGAATATTACAGATGCTGGCATTCATTTGAATGAAGCAATCAACTACAAGATATGAAGCATGTAGATGTAGAGTGTTAAAATTAAGACAGGGCTGATAGGGCTGATGGGTATTCTGTCAGTACTGGCAATACTTTTTTAAGGTTGTAAACAACTAACACCATCTTGATAGTTAGTACAGAATTGGCATGAACAAAGAAATTTTATACAAAGGTTGGTCACTACTGAAGAGAGGCCGCCAGCAAGCATGTCAAGTCATGTTGACGTCGTGTGGTCTGCGGATGTGGCTGAGCTGAGCTGAGCTGAAAGAGGGGGAGATTTGCATTCTTTTGAAGATTGGTTAATATTTATGAGTAGTTAGTTCAAGGCATTAAAATACATTTATTTATTGACTGCATACATTATCTACCTAGATCTACAGAGTAGATTTAGATATATATAAATTTAAAAAAAATATCTTATTCTATAGATACTGAAATTACGCCTCATACAAACTTTAATAACATACAATGTATTGGTAATTATTGGTTCTTTCTGTAACCTTTTTATGTTATGTTATGGTATATTCGAAGTTTGTTCTGATACTAATAAATGTATCAACTTTCTGCCTTGACATGCACGTTCAAATGCTCGCTCATGTTTAGAGCAGGAATTCCATTATTATTGCAATGATTCAAGCAATGCTTTCACGTTAATCTCATGTAGCTACGGATGTACTGGCTGTAACATATGTACACACACTCTTCATCACCAAAAATTAAACACAATGGCGGTATTATTGTTGTAGGCTCCCTAGGCGCGTTGTGTATTCGAGGCTACCTTACCTGGTAGGTAGGGGGGAGCTTCTAGCTCGGTAAACAACGAATGGACGAAATTATGACGGTATTAAGTTACTTCTGTGATGTTATGTCGTAATGTTATGACGACGGATTATATCGAAGTTGACAAAATTGAAAAGATGCTTACAGTATGCGTACGGAGTGCATATTCTCCCGTCATATGTTATTTTATCCTTGCGTATAGCATGTCTTAGTTTGTATGCCTGTATTCACCTGTTTTCGGCCCCTCTTGGAATGGAACGTTTGACCGAGAGAAAAAAAGTAAGATGTCAATTGGTCATACAGTAGTTATATATATATGTATATACAGCTATATAGATGGCTGTGATCATAAGGAGGAAATATTTAGAAAAGTATATAAAGCTGGATAACAATCCCCGTCGCCCCCTCTCCCCTCGAAACATACACTCCTTATTAAACAGTTTCGATATACCGTTTGACTTCCCTACAAGGTGCCCCGCAGCTGTGATTAGCGTTTCAACCCAACAAAGTAATTGAAAAACTAATTATATGAGTGTAGGAAAAAAGGGGAAAATAAGAAACAAGGAGAAAAAATTTGACTCACCAATCAGTCACAGCTTCCTCCCACAAGCGAACCTCATGTTCCCTCGTCCCCCCAAAATGATCTACAAACGCATCTCCAAAAACCTCCCTCGCAACACTCCCCTCTCGCGTAAAAACAGCGACCGCTTCTTTGAGGCTTTTAGCCAATCGCACCCCTTGGTCGGTTGAGTTGCCTACCTCCGCACCTCGGGGCAACGGCGGAACTGGAAGGGCAAGCTTCTTCTCCACGCCCCGCCAACCTAGCGCAAGGATAGCTGCAAGGACATAATGCGGGTTCGCATCTGCACCGGGGACCCGCACCTCGAGACGTGTGCCCTTGGGAGTCGATGTGGGTGGCGTGATGATACGGATAGATGCAGCTCGGTGCTCTAGACCCCAGGAAACGGTGACGGGGGCCCAGAAGTTCTCCACTAGACGCTTGTAGGAATTTATGGTCGGGGCGAAGAGGGGCATGATATCGGGCAGGCCGTCGAGGACGCCTGCGAGAAAGTGTCTTCCCATGTCGGATAGGTAGGCAACGTCCGGATATGGGGGAGAAACATCAGGCACTTCGCGGCTGAACATGTTTTTTCCGGTGTCTGAGACAATGGAGATATGCATATGTCCGCTGTTTCCGGGGAGTCCTTGCCGGGGTTTAGCCATGAATACAGGCGTTATTCCGTATTTGCTGCCGAGGGATTTCACGACGTATCTAGGATTTTGGGACGTTAGTACTCATCTTAGCGTAGGGTTTCTGAAAATATGAATATATGAAACTCGAGGGCTATACAGAATAGCACTTACTTGAATAATCCGGCGCGATCAGCTATTTCTTTGATCTCTCCGAACTCAAGAGCCTGTTGAAGGTCAGGAATTGCAATATGAAGAGGGAGTGTTCAATGCAAAAACATACGGCTTCAAATACACCCGGACCACTTTCAGTATGCCAACTTTCGATGTTACACTTGAATTCTCGACACATGTTGAAGACTCCATAGTAATACTCCTGATTATGTACAGTCCTTGTTAGGCTGTAGCCAAACATTCCTTCCGTCAATGGCGGGAGCGCATTCACTGGATTCTCCCTGAGAAAAGTGGCAGTTGATGAGGAGTTTCGTTCGACAACATTAGGATTCGGAGGTGCGCGAAATTGGTAAAATTCATATTCCGCTGTGAAAGGATGATTAGCAAATAAATAAAACCATTGGTTTGTCTGCGCAATCAGCAGAAGAAAAAAAAATACCGCCAGCCATAGCTCTATACCCCATCTTCTCCATTTTCTCAGCAGCTGTCCTCAACAACCCGCGCGGACAAGCTGATATAGGCGCCTTGGTATCAGGGTCGAAAAAGTTGATCAAAAAGAACGGTACATTATTTTCCCAGGGTATTCTCCGAAAACTGCTCAGATCCGGGATTGCTAGCATATCTCTATATCCATTCTCTTTATTGCTAATCCCCAGCTCCTTGAAATATGTCTGGTCATGCATATCCCACCCAAATATAACGGAGCAGAACCCGAATCCATTTTGCGCAATGCCGAGAAACTTCCGCTTGGACACAAGTTTCCCACGCAAGATCCCGTCTGCGTCGATTCCGGCGACTTTTACTTGCGTATCCTGCCCGAGAACCGTGGTAAGATTCTCCAGAGTGACCTCAGTTTCCGACAGCATCTCGACTCCGGTCGGTTCGTTACTCATGAAGGTGGTGAAGGAGGGGCAGGGAGGGGAGCTCGGGGAACGAGTAAGGCTTTGCTGGCGGGAAATCCAAGGTTTCTTGCAGTCGCAGGTGTTCCCCAAGCTGGCGCAGAGATAGTAATAGGCTGGTGGGAGCGCTTAACAATGGCTATCATATGGATTTCTTTCTCCTGTCGGCCGGGGGATCAAGAATGGGGCACATGTAGTCGGCGTGTCCTTATCGGCTTAGGGCTAGGCTTATCAGCAGCTTTTTGGCCCGTGGTCTCGGAGTTCTATCATGTGATTGGACCACTGAAAATCAGGTGCCGAACGGAGCTAACTCGTTTTGTTTTAGCTGCATAATTTTGTTCAATCGATTAGATAAGAGCCGAAGCTCGATGGATACCTACGACAAACCCCCCCTCTCTCGAACGAACTTCTTCGCTTTTTGTTCTTTTTATGGCTGTTGCGCGATTCTCTCCAACATTCTTTGAAAGGGGCGGAAATATAAAAAAGCTGACCAAATCCATCTCTACTCTCAATTTCTGACTCCTAGGTAAGCTTTTTACAACCGATTTTTTCGGCTATACATCCCCGACCGCAGTATGAATGAATGCCTTACGGAGGCGACTCACTTCATAGATATTGACCTATATTCCTTTATATTCCCAGATTACTCCACACTTTTAATCCGGTAGCCGTGATTCTTAAAAGCATCTGCCACCATGGGACGACTCGATGGGAAAAATGCTATCGTTACTGGCGCCGCGGGGTAAGATTTCGACCAGAGGGAAACGATGATATAGCCCAGAAAATATGCTAACGAGGCCATATATAGCGGTATCGGTCTCGAAACCACTATCCTCTTTGCCCGTGAAGGCGCTTCGGTTCTGATGGCCGATATCTCCGAGCCTGCCCTTGAAAGAGCACTTGCCAAAGTCAAGCAAGTGGTTCCCAATGCGGTCAAGCTTCAAACCATCAAGTGCGACGTGTCTAAAGAGGCCGATGTCAAAGCTATGGTAGAGGCACAGGATTCCTGGGGTGGATGCGACATCATATTCAATAATGCAGGGATCATGCATGCAGATGATGCGGATGCCATCGATACCCCCGAGAAGATATGGGATATGACTCACAATATCAATGTCAAGGGAGTGTGGTACGGGTGTAAACATGCAATCATTAGCCTGCGCAAACACAAGAAGAAGAAAGGCAGTATCATCAACACTGCCAGTGTCGTGGCATTGACGGGAAGTGCAACTCCCCAACTGGCTTACACTGCTAGTAAAGGAGCGGTCCTCGCGATGACGAGAGAATTGGCAATTGTCCATGCGCGTGAGGGATTTAGATTCAATTCTCTCTGCCCTGCACCTTTGAAGTAACAACCCCTTTTCCTTTTCCTTTTCTTTTTTCAATCTTTTAAGTAAGCTGTATCATCGAGTCTAACAATACCTCCAGCACCCCTCTCCTGCAAGACTGGCTGGGCGATGACATTTCCAAGCGCCAGAGACGCGAGATTCATTTCCCCACAGGTCGATTTGGCGAAGCTATAGAACAAGCTCAAGCCGTTCTATTCTTAGCTAGCGACGAGAGCAGTTTTGTAAACGGCACTGATTTCGTTGTCGACGGTGGAATGTCCAAGGTTCGTCGTACCCACACATCCACACACACACACACACACTCTCTCTCTCTCTCTCTCTCTCTATTAGCGTATCGTGATCTCCTGTTAAAAAACCCCTTTTTCTATTGCCTCGTCTAACATGAAATATCAAATTGCACACAGGCATACGTGACCCCTGAAGGACCCCCAACGGAAGCACCAAAAAACAATGCGAGCTAAGCCAAAAACATTAGCGTGCAGCTTCGCTTCAACACCAGGAAGTAATAAATAATAAGGCATGATAGATATCTAGTAATAGGGTTTTCTGATATGCATTTACAAACGTGTATATTTGTTGTCAACCGGAGTCATGGAGCGGGGTTGGGGTTAGACCAGGGCTATTAATATTGTATGGTGGAAATCTGCCCCTGCATTGTCAGGATCTCTCCCATGTCGAAATTCTGAAAACCTCAACTTCTTCTACGGCGTGCGGTCAGCTGGTAAAAACAAGGACAAAAACCCCGAGCAATGGATTATTCTATTCTTTATTATTTTCAGTGAATTACCCACACTCCCCTTTTTCATGTTTTCCCCCGTCAACTTGCTTTGACTAGGCGGGTGACCATCAATATAAACGGACATAGAGAGGGTGAGAAAGAATTAAACTAATAACAACCGGTTAAACATCATTACTTGAGAATCGTATGGGTAGTTAGGTACATTAAGTAATTATGTGCACCTGTGGGTACTTCGAGATTTGAGTATGAAAAGAAAGGTCTGTACCCTAAGTTACATACAAGAAGTAATAAATCGTGGTGACTTGTACTGTAACCTAACTGTAAGCCTTTTCTTTTTATTTTGCTCTTCAACATGCGCAGATACAAGTACGCGACTGAATACCGTTACTACTACATGTTTACGGAGTACGCTGGAAAGAAACGCAAGTTCACTCTGGTAGTTACACTGTCAGGCATGGGGTCCTTACACTACATCAGATCTATGAGAATGCAGAAGCATGTGAAAACAACTTAACTTCACATGTCAGCAGTTTAATTGGTTAACCATGAGCTGAAAATAATTATTTTCATTTTCATTATTGAAGAACATATCAAGTTACTATTAGTTGTGTATAACAACCACAGGTCCCATGTAAATAAAAGCAAGCGTAGAAGTAAAACTAGTAGAGAACGGTGGTATAGTAAAAACAAGAACGAAATACGAAAATACAGAAAATATATTAAACTAGAAACATTACCGCCGGCTCTCTCTAGCAGGTGTTTTCCTGGTACTGTACCTGCCGTGAAAAGAAAAGGAAAAAGATTGAAACTATTACGTTCGCGGGTAAATAACAGAAAATAACCGTTGGTAAAGAAATTAATAGCCGATATATGCATGCAACCTTAAAATAAAATAAAGTGGATGCGTGTATAAACCGGGGACGGGAGTGTAACTTAAAAAGGAACCCTGCTTCTTGACGCAAGTTTTCTGGGGAAAGGTGACCATGTGAAGAAGAAAAAGCGAAAAAAAGGAATCAACCCCCATTCCGTTGCGGAGAAGGCAAGAAAAGAAAAAAAATGGAGGAGAGGGGACGGGAACCTCTTTTACCGTTTAAAAGTTGGTTATAGAAAGGAAATGAGAACAGCCATCATCATCATCATCATCATTTCAAAGATGAAAAAAAAAAGGTGGGTGGCATGTCTCCTCCATCACACTAGCCACAAGAAAATTTCCCCAAATTCTTCCTGACCATCCGCATATCGAATACCCTTTTCCTGTCGCACGTGCAATGCCCCCTTCGTCGCTAGTGTGAGGGTATGAAGCAGTGCCTGCGTAGCGACGATGCGGCTGTTGGCTATTGGCGGAAGGATGGCGGAAAATGAAATATCAACAACCTCGGCAGTATGAGCATCATCATCATCATCGTTATTGTTACCGCTAGCTTCAGCACCAGCATCAGCTGGGGCCTTTACATTCTTCCCACCCTCTCCAATCTTACTCTTGACAAAGTCAAGGAAATTCGCACTCTCCTGATCGAGGGTGGTTGCGAGCCACTGTGACTCAGCGGCCGTTTGCGTATCAACCGCTGCTGCGGGCCCGTAGATTTCAAAGGAACTGTGATGATGGTTACGGTTATCAACGTCATCACGGCACCCAGCTACGGAACTGCCGAGATCTATATTACTGCCTAGGTTGCCCCCCATGTCGAATTCCTCGTCGTCCGTGATCGGAATATCGCTCATGCCCAGGCCAATCATCCCGCGACCCGCAAGGGGACTGGCGCTTGTCATGCGTCCCATACGTCTTCCAAATGATGATGATGGGCCGCCCATGGCGCTTCCGTCCGGACGGCCACCACTGGCGATGGAACGAGGCCCGCCAATGCTGGAATAACCACCCACGCTCGGGAGGAATTGGCGAGAGTGGATGGAAGAGCCTGGTTGGGAGCCTCGGATGGAGGCAGTGATATTCCATGGCATTTGGGAGGAGCCATCGTCGTACATAGGCGGAGGCGCGTGGCGGCCTACTTCGATGTCATGAAGCTGTGGATATGTTTGTTCAGGTGTTAGTTGGTTATGGAAATTACTCAATAGCCGACGAGAGTATATAGGTCATGCGTATCATACGTCAAATGCGATGCCATAGCCATTGTCATGCTCAATCGCGCCTCCATGCCCAATTTCATCCTCCCAATCTCCTCTCATACGCACATTTCTCGCCTCACCTTCGGAATCGACGTCGTCCTCCGCATCACGGCTTCGTTTGCGACGAGTTGTAGAGATTTTGTTTCCTGTCAGTGTGGCCAACATCTGCTCTCCAGAGAACATATCCAGAGGGTGTTCGAACCCTGAATCACCCAAACCGATATCGCAACAAATTCTCTCCCCCATTACCCAGGATGCAGCATTTTTCTTCGCCAGCGTAATTAGCCTGTTATTTTGCTTGAGCTTTGTAGCGAGGGCCATGTTCTGTGCGTATTCCGAATTCCACTGTGCTAGATCGGAGTTCCTCAATTCTGGCGGATCATCGAATCCCAAAGTTTTGACGGACCTCTTTCTCAAGCGTTGTTGTGCTTCAGGGGCTTCGGATGATGCCTCAATTACCGGCTCGTAGTTAGGATCTGCACCGGAATTGAATGCTGAAACTGGGTCACCAGAACCAAATTTGCCATACCCTCCATCCCCCCTCATTTCCACATCATCGTGGAGAACCATCTGATCCTCGAACTGGAATGGGGACGATATTAATGGCATGTCCTTTTTTTTCGTATTACTGTCAGATAGGGCTCACCTGATCTTGAAAAGCCTGAAAATCTCCCTCTTCTTCTGGCCTCAGCCCAGAATTGACTTTGGTGGCACTTCGCCCAGAAACTGCTGTAGGTTTATTCTGCGGAGTTGGCCTCACTGGAAGTTCAATAATATTTCCGTCGCCGTCGAACTCGAAGTCCGGTTCCAGCAAAATACCAGTCTCTTCCGCGAAGGCTGCTGGAAGCTCAAATTGGGTCTCCTTTCTAGCACTGCTGCCGATGTCACTGGGGAATCCAGAGGCACTTACACCAAGACCGCCTATATCTGATGACGAGATGTTTAAGTGAAGTTGGCCATCTGAAAAACGGCTAGATTTGCTTGATGGGGTTAAGAAACTTGACAAAAGACTGGATTTGCGAGGGGTTTCGATATCTGAAGAGATGTCCAGAGCAGATAGATCTACGTTTAACCCCGGGAGCATGAGATCGGGAATAAATGAAGGGTCATCCGGGAGAACCAGCTGGTCAGGCCTGTTGTGATGGGTAAGTATCTCGTTTGTATACTTTATACCACCAATCGAGCTAATGGAGCTTTCATGTAATCCAATCCCAAGATACCCAGGTAGGTATACAGGGGGAACAATCACTTACCTTGCCTTCCCAGCATCAGGGTCCAATCCTGTTGAACGAATCTCCTTTAGCATCGTTCTCATCCTATCCCGCATTGTCTGTGCGTCCATAAGCGCATATCCGCACTGCTGATGATACACCCTCGAAACTCCATATCTACAAGCCAAAATACCACACCACATCAGCAAAAGATTCACCGGCAACCTAAAGTTTAAACGGATGGTTTCTGCATTTTTTTTTAGTTTAACTCACAGCAAATTGCCCTGTAACCTCAAGGCCATCGGCGCCTCGGGATGTATGATAGTTTCACAAGCTTTGGGGACATCGACATCGAGGATGGCCTTACGATTCACCTTTTTTGTTGTGGATTTTGCACCAAGTGTCGCGACAAGCCTGCCAAAGCGCGGTACGTAGTACAAAAATTTAGTTACGACTATTGATATCGAAGGAGGAAGGACGCGAATGGAATATGATGGCGACATAACAGAATAAATACACGCGCGTCTGCTAGGACGAAGAAAGGGGTGGGAGGGGTAAATAAATTGCTTCAACTTACCAAACCGTCGCAACGCCATGTTCGCGGGACGTGAGGACTGCGTGTCAGGCGTGTATTTTATCAGCAATTTGTTTCAGCCTTCTAGTAGAGTGTGATATTGGCCTCGCAAGGAAACAGTTTCGAATACTTCAAAGGCCCTCTTTGGCCAATCTTTGGGTCTCCAACTGCTAGATTGCAGTGAATTCGACTCAAAAAGCAACAGGGAGTTCAAATAGACACACGCACAGAACCGACACCCCCCAATGAGAGTAGAAAGAAAACTCACTTTCATGACTGTAGAACATCTTGCCAATTTCACCACCTAGCCTACACTTCTTATCGCGTCGCTTACGTGCAATTCACGTAATGGTAAGGGGTAACGGATTGCGATGTCTCCTAATCGGACTCCCTTTAGTAAACTGCGTTCGTTTTATGGGATAGCGGTTGGGTAGATGGGAAATGAGGCGGACGTGTCCTCCCCTTGCTCGACGTTTCCCCTTACTATGCTTAACAATAGGGATAGGGGGAGGGATTTTGAGGCTATAGTGATATAAACGTAACTAGAAATGTGTGATAAAGACTGCAGATTTTTTTTTTAAAAAAAAGGAGATGGCGGAGTGTCGAGGTTGAAGAGGAAGAGGAGGAAGAAAACGAAGAGCGGAAAGTGAAAAACGCGTGACAAGAACAAACCGAGTTGGGCGGAGCGGAGTCACGGGGTCACAGTTTGCGGAATGCGGATGCGGCTTATATATGGGGCTCGTTTGGGGATTAGGAAGTAAAAAGGACCAGATAACCAGATAACCAGATAACCAGATAGCCGAATCCTGGTCTGAGAATGATCACTCCACAGCTATGGACCCTGTGGGGGCGTAGAAACAAGTAATAGAGAAAAATGAGAAAGAGAAAAGGGGTAGGCTGCATATCTTCTTTTACATATACAACCGGAAGAGAATCCTGACACGGCCAAAATGGGGTGGTATTTCATCAATTCGACAGGGAAAACAGAAAACCATAGCCAGTAGGTAGGAGGATATCTTCAATTTAGTTTATACCACTTAGCACCTTTTATTCTTTCCGAATCTCCTTTTTTTCATTTTTTACGTCTAATGAAAAAAACTTTAAAAAAAGGGGGGGAGGTGCGTGACAAAACGGAATAAAACCCGAGGATGAATAGCGAACTGCCATGACTCAGAAAAAAAAAGTCTATGCCTGTAGCGACGACACATTTAAAAGGAACTGACATTGAAGAAGACGACAATCAAGCTCCAAGGAATGGGAATTTCTAAAGGGATGAAAAACATTTATATAAAAAAGGAGCTCAACCTCTCAAGGAGGCAGAAAGGGTACATAGTCAGTCTTTCGGCAAGAGAGAAATAAGATGAGGGAGAAAAAAAAAGGGTCGGAGAAATTGATCATATATAGGAATCAATTCGCGAAAGTAGAAGAGAAAAAAGGTATGCCACGCCCGGGGTATGTGCGGCATATCTGCACATGTTTCGGTTACACAGAAAATACATATTGAGGAAAGAGAATAATATATAGAAACAAACACCAAAAAAATGATGATTCCAAAAGAAGTTGAATAACTTGTGCAAAAATACTGTGACATGGATAGCTTTTTTTATATATTTTTCCTCGAAATTGATGATGCTAGTTCGGGTTAGCTTAGCTTAGTCGCCTTCGTTTTAATCCAATGGAATGCCCTCGTATTCCGAATATCCAAGCGCGAGATTCATGTTTTCTAGTCGGTCATGAGTTAGCACACAATATTTACTGGATCAAACAAAACACTAAGCTCAAACAATTGAGGTAAAATAATAAAACTTACGAAGACATTGAGTCGCTGCTCCCTTCAGCAGATTATCGATCGTGGCGCAAACGACCACTCTCTTCCCTCCGGAGTGGACTGCAAACCCTCCAACCTCAACTCCATGGCGACCGGCGATGTTCTTCACAAGGGGCGCCTCGCCAACGACCTTGACAAGTTTCTCGCCAGCGTATCTATCTTGGTAGAGATTGCGGATGTCCCGGGACGACATTGTCTCTTTCAAGGGAATGTTGATTGTGTGCTGGTTGGGCGAGATAGAAATATGTTAGTTAACCGGAAATAAAGGAAGTAGAGGTAGAGTGGGAGAGATATATATATATATATATACATACATGAATCCCTTGGAACCAAGATGCCACATGAGGAATAAACGCCACTTCAACGCCAAGCTGCGTGCTAATCTCCCGTTCGTGGATGTGATCCGTCAAACTATATGGGATGAGGTTGTTGGCAAGGTGATCGACATCGTTCTTCGGGCTGGGCTTGGTCCCGGCTCCTGAATATCCAGACACACCGAAAACAGTGGGTCGTCCACCAAGATGCGGAACAAGGGGCGCAATGCCTACTTGGGCAGCCGTGGCGTAGCATCCAGGGTTGGAAATGCGGAGCGCTTGAGCGATGGAGGCACGGCTGACTAGCTCAGGCAGGCCGTAGGTCCAGCTGTTGTCAAATCGGTAGTCTGCACTGAGGTCCACGATCACGGCTTTTTCCTTGTCAACTTGGTCGATGGCGTCGACAAACGGCTTGCAGACGCCGTTGGGCAGCGCCATGACCCAGCAGTCGACGTCGCCATTGTCAGCCATACGCCGCACGTCATCGGCGCTGAGGTTCTCGTAGATGATTTTCCGTTTGCTGTAGCCTTGCAGCTCTTGGCCGGCGAGTTCGCGGGAAGAAACGTGGCGGAGGTCCATGTGTGGGTGCTCGTTCATAAGATTGACGAGAGCCCGTCCGGTATATCCCCGCGCTCCAATAAGAGCTACTTTAGAGGGTTTAGTGTTTGACACATTCTTCTCACCAAGAGGGGGGTTTGGGTTGGTGGTGGTATATGATCGAGAAGACTGGTAGTTGCCAACGCTTACTTGTCGCTGTCTTTGCGCACGGAGGATGCTTGAAGTGGTAGAGGTTGAAAAGGTTCGTTTCTGTTGGCCTGCTGAGCTAGGGGCAGCAACCGGACTGGACGCAGCTTGTGCAGCGCGCTGGAACTTGGACTCTAGGGCATTACCGCCAAGCATGTCGCTGCCGTGTTTGCTGAATTCTGCGATGAGCTCCTTGATTTCATCACCGCTTTCAATACCGCTCCAGAAGAGCACCTGACCACCCCGGCTCAAACTACCTTGGGCTTTGTCAAAGAACCACGTTAGATTTTCGTCATCCTCATTGACTGTCCAGACGAGCTTGGGGAAGTCTTTCTGGATACTGGCGAAGACATTGTCCGCAACTTGCTTCAGCCATCCAGCCTTGGTAATGCTGAGGGTCGTCAATTGAGCAAGCGACGACCCGGCCTGGGGAGGCAAAACTACAGCAAGCGCTTCCATAGGCTCATCCAGGTAGGCCTTGAACTCGCGATTTTTCAGTGACTGTACATATCTATCGACCGTCGCTTTGGCATCCAATCCCTCACGGTCACGGACGAGGGCATTCTTAAGCATTTCAATATCCTCAAACTCGTCAAGGGAAGATTTGATATGAACCTTGTTGCCCCTGCGGATCAAAGTTCCCGCCCCCGTATCCGTAAACAACTCCTTCTGTAGATCCGCGGGATGGATGATAGCCACACTGGACGTTCGAGGAAGGTCCATAAGCAGCTCCTTCATTTCCTTAATCTTTAACCTGGTGCCATGACGCACCCACCACTGCTTCATCAGATGATCATACTCCTCGTCCAGGTTAATAGCAGATATCTTCTCCCCGGTATCCCCATTAAATAACCCTCCCTTCTCCGCAAGATAGACAATCTTCAACGGCTGCAACGCCCTTGCAAGCTCACCAGCAGCCACGTCGGCGTTGACATTCAAAATTTGACCCTCAGGCGTCTCAGCCATAGAAGTCAAGATGGGAAGACATCCAGCGCTAATCGCAGCTTCAATGGGAGCCTTGTTGACGCCATTAATCTTGCCAACCAAGTTATACTTTTCCTTGTCAAGGTAGTCCGCCGAGAACACCCCTGTGGTAATCGGTCTAGCCCGCACGCCTAGACTCTCCAGCTCCTCCACCAACTTCAGATTCTCCTCCAGGAACAGCGACCTTGCAAGCGCTAGTGTCTTTCCATCTGTAACCCTGATCCCATCTTCGAATTGCGGCTCTACACCGGCAGCTTCAAGCATTTTATTCAACTGAGGACCAGCACCGTGGACGACAATCGGATAGAGACCGACATGGTTGAGGAACGCAAGAGCGGAAGATAAGGTCTGCAGATGCTCTGTGATGATGGCTCCGCCAACCTTAATGACAGCAAACTGCTGCGAAGAGACAGAGGTGAAGTGGGAAAGGTACTGCTGGACTTCCCTCTTGGAGCCAATGTTGCTCAATAGTTGGACAACGGTTGAGCGGGTAGAGAGATGCGGCGGCGATTGAGGGGAGTAATGGCGTCTTTCACGTCGAGAAGGAGAGTAGGAGGAGGAGGAGGGCAGAGAAGACGAGGCTGATGCAAGAGATGTACATGCCGGAGTGAATCGCCTGGTTGCTGCTGAGGACAGGAGCCGTCTGGCAGGGAGGGATAGGGATATGAGGGGGTGTGCGAGAGCTCCCGGCGCACCGAGCCGAGCTGCTATCATCTTGTTGACGAACATGCGGCAGCTTTCAGTGGTAAAGCAATACCAGAACAGGCTACTGCCCGGTCGTTTCTAGAGGGGAGTCTGCTCTTTGTTATTTTATAAGGCACACCTTGATGTCTTAAATTGGGAGGGCAGGAAATGGTTGTTGTGGTTTTTTCTCTGTGGTTTGTTGAGAGCAAATTTTTTGTGAACCGGAGGGATAAATAAATATGACTGGACGTCGTTTGGTGGTGGGCCGTTCCCGGAGCTACTCTTCACAACAGTACAACTCGTGCGAGACAGCGAGCGACAAAAGGGAAAAAAAAGCAAAAATGATTAAAAAAGGGGGACCGCGAGCACTGTGGCGCTTAAACCTCAATAATTATAATTCTTGAGCAGCTGAAAAACCAGAAAATATTTCGCTTGATAGAATTTTTTATCAATTTATTTATTGCTCCAAACTCAGTTTCCTGAGGGGGGCAAAAATTGCCAACAAGATTCGATTGATAAGGTTGTAAATAAAATCTGTCCAGTTTTGACATTTATTATATCCTACAAAGTACTCCGTAGATTCTATAGCCTTATCTCTTGCAGTATCTTGACCTGCATCTTCGAATTCAAGTCTTACACTCCGTATTAAACCCAGACAGGATTCAGTATCAATGCTACAATTTCGTCCTTCCGCCTAACAAAGCGTCCTGACCCATTCCACGGCTGGTTCAATCAGCTAGCTACATTATGTATTCTCGATTTAGGCAGATAAAAAAACACGTTTCATTAGTATAGCTGCTAAACGGGGAGGATTAACACACAAAGAAAGAGAGACGGAATGGAAGAACAAGAGAGAAAATCGCCAGTATCATATACAGTTTCCTTGCGTCCCCTGCCTTGGCCACCCATTTCTATTACGAATGGTTGTCGCAGGATTCAGCCAAAGAGCGCGCGCATGCATCAAAAAAAAAGGGGGGGAGGGATTAAAAAGCAGGGGAAAGGACATCACAAAAAACCAAGAGCAAAAAA